>JAOWBC010001714.1:20001407-20016839 GCA_028566105.1 Hypoplectrus providencianus
GCAGACGCAATCTCGGCTGGTTGATTGAGTCAAACGGTTTGTCGCATATTTGAGACAGCGGACGTTAAGGGGTTAAAAACATTTCCTGGCTCCAGCTTTACAAATGTTGAGATTTGCTGCTTTTTTATGTCCTCCATGGTTGTAAACAGGATATCTTTGCACTTTGAACTTTTGCAGACAAAACAAGTTATTTTGAAGATGTCACCCAAGAGTTTGTGAAGGGATTTTTATTCCCTTTTCTTTCATAAAGTCGACAAAATGGTAGATGTAGAAAAATTATGAAAAAAATATGGTGATTTATCAATAATGCAATGATTTTAGTTTTTATTTTAGTGGAATTATAGAACAATTGCTGAAAAACAGTTGAGATTCTAACAAATATGTGGCAGCAATTAAACATGAAATGTGCATAAGCAGCAGCTGTTTAACAAATTTGATGTCTGACTGTTTGATTTTAAGCCATCTATCGTGATATCTTTTGGTTTAAGATTAATTGTTTGAAAAAATAGCTAGCCTAATTTTAATAAATCGATTTGGCTCACATGTAATCATGATGGACCTTTTATTAACCAAACTATTTACTGATTAAACAAAGTTCATACACAATGGATAGTTAGTTGAGGCCCTGAAACAAATGATGTCGTATTGTGGAAAGCTATTTGTTGTTGAGATCTGTTACTTTGTTAAAACACCATACAGCTGCACAGGCCATGTGGAAGTGTTTGTTCTCAACACTACAAATATGTTGCAACTGATGCAGCTGCTTTTGCTTCACTAAAGTGTGAATCACAATTAGTTATGCTGCATTTCAATTTATGCGTAGCTGTTCTGGTTTCCAAACGCATCCTTTCTTTTCAATCATCAAACATATAGAAGAAGCACAGCATACTGCTATATGAGCACTTGGGTTGTTTTGTTTTGCGTTTTACATGTAAAGGTATCCCTGAAAATCTCACTTTGAATGTCTCTGTTTCCCCAAACTGCAGAGTTTTATATTTATGCAGAGAGGGAGTGTAAGGATGGGGGAGGTTGTTCTGAGGTTGCAAAGGGGAGGGAGAGCTCAGCTCCTGCTGGGCGGAGGGATCACTGTTATATTGTTAGTTTTGTTTATGCTCACACATGTAGGTTAGCGAAGCTCTGTTAGAGTGTCAGGCAGAACACTACCGCTGAGCAGTTTTTTATCCTTGCAACAGACAGACCTTTCAATGAAGACTATCAGGTTGGACCAACTAAATTTGTATTTGTTTTATGAGATGTGGCTATTTTTATTCTGGGTTTTGTATTTAACTCGGTTAAAATGTGTTTCTGTCAATAGAATTGGTTACATTTCTATATTTATTAGAATGTGAAATTTCTTGGTTTTATATCTCTTCTTATTCATTCTTCACACAGGGTTGTGTATTTTGGCAAATGTCAAATATTTTCCAGGCCACACCCATTAGATCATATTAGTAAATATAAAATCTCATAAGGGACGGCAGATTGTGTTTGTTTTTCAGAAAGTTTTCAGCGTTCCTATTTGCTGTCAGTCATCTCAGAGTTCACAAGACCAGTCTTGCGGGAACAGATCCGTGTTTACACTCAGTTGCTCACTGGTATGACTTTCAACAATAACAACAACAGAAGATGTTTGGACTTGCTGGCTACCATGGCAACAAGGATTAGGCAAAGGCTGTTGTTGTGTTGATGGTGTCCACAGAAAAATAGAGGGGCCAACTGGCTCTGTTTGTGGGATAGACCTGTTTTCATTGCTTTGGTGGCCACCTCTGGAGCATTGAATTTCATAAGAAAGGACAAAGTAGGAGGCACTCATCTGTTATTGTTAGCCCAAAGCCTGTGTGAAATTCACTGTCAGTTTGTTTACTCGATTCAAAACAGACTCTGCCTCAGAGAGAAATGTTTGTTTGTGGTTCAGACCTTAATTAAAATACGAATCTCAAGTTCTGTTTTCATAAACAGGCTCTGTATGCTTTTTTATTCATTATTTATATGTCTGTGCAATTTTGATTACTCTGTTTATGTTTACTGTAAACATCCCTTGAGCTGTGAGGCTTGACAGTGAGGGGGGATGGTGTGGTAATTGCTGCATGCCTCGCAGAGGATGTTGTTGTTTTTGTGGCACTGGTAGTTGTTGTTGTTGTTGTTTTGATGGAGTTCTTATTCCCCTGAGACATCCAATGTTGCTGTTTTTGTTTTTGTTTGGTTCATTTATGGAAGAAATGGCAGAAGAGACAACTTTCTTGCTAGATTGACCAGTGAATAAAGAATAATAAATAAGGAGTCCTACTGTGAGCAACTATAATTATTATTATTTTTTTTTTAAAAGAGGGAAAGGAGAAGAGCTGCATCTATAAGTCAAATGTACTAGTTGAGTCGTAGACCAATAGAAAACTAAGTGGCGATTATTTTGGGCTGTAGTATAAGGTATTTTCCACTATTTTCAAACATAATGTAGACAAAACAAATGATTGATAAGCCCAACAACTGTCAGGTCATGCAATATTGAAACAGTTCATTAGCTCAAGCCCAACTTTGAGTATATTTGCAAGTTTGTCATTGTGTTCACTTTTAGGTCCATAACAACTATACTCAGCAATATAACCTGATAAATGCCTTTTTTTGTCAGGATGCTTTCAAGGTATACCTGTTTATATATTTTCATTCTTTATGTTTATAAACTGTGTTTATAAACTGTGAACACTATGTAATTTAAGTAAACTAGCTTTTATTTGTTGCCATATTAACCAAGGCTGGCATGTATTCGATGCAAAACATTTGATGCTGCATCTTGAAGAGTTCTTTTTTTTCATCAGAGCATTTGGACCGACAGTGCTGTAGAGTGAGAGAACAGACTCTGAAGTGAGAGAGCACATGATTTTTTTTTTCTCTCTCTCTCTCTGTGTGTGTGTGTGTGTGTGTGTGTGCATGCATGCGCATGTATGCGTGTGTGTGTGTATGTGTCAGAGTTTTACAATTAACCCACTGTTCAGCTGTGGAAACGTATTTAGACTTGTTTGTTTCAGTTTTAGTGGGACTGTGGTTCTGATTATTTTGGATACAAACTTTTTCTTCTTTGAGATCTTTGTCCTCTACATATGCCGTTGTTAAATTCCCTGTTAGAATCTCTGTATTCATACATTACCAAGAAATCAAGTTACTCCAGTAGAAATGTAGCTGTGTGTCCTGATCCTTTTCCTTGACTAAAGAGATATCGCTTGTCGTTTACATGTAAACACACTCATTGACTACACGGATGCATTCAAATTAAATAGACTGAATGAAAGTACCTTACACACAGAGAACATCCTTCTTATGGTGTATATGTCTGACAAACAGTCTTAATGTTAAAGGTTCCAGTGTCATTATCCATGATGACCCCACCAGCAGAGGCCCCACAGCAGTTGCAGCAGACACCACAGCCGCAGGTCCTCACTCCTCAGCAGCTCCAAGCGCTGCTCCAGCAGCAGAAAGCACTCATGTTACACCAGGTAACCTATTTTAAGTGTATGCATGTTCGTCATCGTCCACATTAGTCACAATGTTTTTTTGTTTTTAACTCAAATTTGCTCAATATTTCTACAGCAACAAATTCAAGAGGTCTTCAAGAATCAGCAAGAGCAGCTAAATATTCAGCTGCTGCAACAGAAGAATGCTGGGATTGTTAGTCAAGAGGTAAGTTTTATTCATTATATCAATGTTTATTTTTATCAGTTTGTGAATTTTTGTTATGTAGCAACTACTAGTAACCTTTTCTTTCCATCTCTGAAACAGTTCTCCACCATTAACATGTGTTTATTGCATATATTATCAGAATGTCTTTTAGATTTACTTTACATTATACATTTTAGAAAAGTCTGCCTTCCTCCTTTCTTCCTGAGTTGCTTGTCAGTGTAGGCAGTTGTAGCCAATGCTAAGAAAGCAACTTTGTCTTTGGGATTTTTTGGCTATTGAATCAGGCTTTCACCTGTCTGAAGGGGCATGCACACACTTATGCAGCCAATTACAATGGCCTCTTTCTGAAATGTTGTTGAAAAGCATAAAAACAGAAGAAAGAGGTGTTACAGTAATCTGGTTTTCAGCTTGAATAACAGTATGCTGTGAGGTCATTATGGAATTTCTGCCCACTGATGGAAAAAGCTTCCTACAACAGCTTTTACACTAAAATTATTATTATTATAATCAGTGAGTCATACCGCAGAGCTTGGAATATCACTTTTAAAATATCCAGTTCTCTGAAGTTCCTCTTTACCTGTGTTTCCCCAAACATCTCTTGGAATACCACTTCTCATGCAAAAATAGTGTTTGTGTAGCTGTAATTTTTTTTTTAGCTTTAGAAGTTGTAATATATATTGATTTACAATACGTTTGTTGCACTGTTTCTATATCAAGTGCCTTGAGTTTATTCATTGCTGGTGTATCACATGTCTGAAAAACCACATGCAGTAGTTGTATGAGTAATAGCTTTTATCTAATTAGATTAAATAAAAGTTGTTGTTTGTTTGTTTCCACTCAAAATGTTCGGCCAGCAGAGAATATTATGATGATATAAGCGGCATCCGACTGGGTCACTGCTCAAATAGATGTTTGTTTCTTCTCTAAATAGCAAATGGCATTAGCTGATTTCATTAGCTTTATATGCTGTGTGATTGAGTGCACCTGGCGTTATAATGGCCCAGTGAGACAGCGCTTTGTCTGAGTCGCAACCTAAAAAAATATGTCCAGTGTAATGTCTGGTTGTACTTCACATTCCCTGTCCTGTCATAGAATTTATTTATTTTATTAGAGAGCAAGGAGACCAAACTGTATTCAGTATAAATAAAAATAGAAAATCATTTACTGAGGCATGTTGTGTCGTCTCTCTGCCACAGCTGACAGCACAACAGATTGCCATCCAGCAGCAGCTCCTTCAGGTGCAGCAGCAACATCTCCTCAACCTGCAGAGACAAGGCTTGCTGTCTGTCCTTCCAAGCAGCCCACTGGCACTCACAGGTATGCTATGGTACCATAAAGTTCTTACTGCGTTACTGTTAAATCACTTAAACATACAAGTAATATACACACACTGAGGCAAGTGTCAGTGTACATTTTTAACCATTATATCACAGAAACTCCTCTCAGTTCAGAAGCAACATAAATTGCACCCCTAGGAAAGATAAGTTTAATTAACAACCCTTTTTTCAACACAAGCCTTTATAATCTTCTTGAACATAGATTTTAATGAACCTTCTTGCAAGTCTATTAGTTTTAGCCACGTAATAAACACACAGGCAAATTCACAACACATTCACAAAATGAATTTGCAATTACTAAACTTATGCAATTAAGACAAGCGAAACAGCTATTCACAAATATCAGAAACAAAATTGTAATTCCTTTGCAGTAAAATAATTAGTGACAGAGTTGATAGTGACTCACACTTTTTTATAAGAAGTGCCAGGCTCAATGGCAGCATTTATACTTTGCTGATTGGATAATGGCCATCAGAGACAGAAAAGGTGAAAGCTAATACAATTGACATTATAAAGTGACTCATGCAACTGTAGTGGCACCAGAGTGTATTATAACAACAACAACTTTGTCTGCTTTCAGGCTGTGAGAACGGTAGCATCATGTCCGCCGGTGGAGACAACAGAGAGTCTTCCAGTCAACAGTCCACCACCAACGGTCATCACACTCTTCCGAAGAGAAAAGAAAGGTGCTTTAGCAATTTATAATGTCCTGGCAGAACTTAAGCTTCTTTATTTGTCGTTTTAACTGTGCTTTAACACTGTCAGCATGTCGACTCCGAGATGTCTCATTCATGGTAGCCTGTTGTGCTTGTTGCAGTGGATCACTGGATGAAAACACACAGAATAGCCACGCACTGTATGGAAATGGAATGTGTAAATGGCCTGGCTGTGAGACTGTCTTTGGAGACTTTCAGGCATTTCTCAAGTGAGTGGTAAAACTTTGCATACCTCCAAAGCTTGCGCAGTGTTTATTTACATCTCTCATGAATATTGATACATACCAAAGATATAGGAAACCAAAATCTGTATATTCTTTCTGCCAACATTCATCTGGAACAGTTTTCCTCTTCTGCTATTATATTACTTTGTTGATTTCCTATTTTTGTGTTGAATACACGTTTTCCGTAAAGCATGTCTTGATTTTGTATTTGTTTATTTGCAGACATTTGAACAGTGAACATACACTGGACGACAAGAGCACAGCACAATGTCGTGTGCAGATGCAAGTGGTTCAGCAGCTGGAACTCCAGGTACGACCTTGAGTTATTTCCTCATAACCAAGCCTTTTATTATTCTTTTCCTTTGGCAAATATAACTTAACCATTACTTGGTAGAAGTGGGTATCCAGCCCTTTCTTTAACCCTTGGAAAATTTAAATGAAGAGCTTACTTAGAACTCACAGTGAATGCCTGACAAAATGTTAGCAGCGGTGTGTGTGCTTCACACCAGGGCTGAAAACAGAAGTGATGTCTTTACATAACACTTTCCACGGGTTCCAGAAAAGGAAAAGATTCCCACGTCAATTATCATTTCGTCATTGAACACAAGCCGTGAATTTAAAATCTCTCAGCTTCTATTTCTGACTTCTCATTTCACAGCTGAAAAAGGACAAAGAGCGACTGCAAGCTATGATGGCTCACCTCAAGTCCTCTGAACCCAAACCTGCAGCACAGCCTGTAAGTACCTGCTCTTGCTGTTTCCTTCAATTAAAATAAATATTGTTTTGCTTGTGGCTACACTGAAATTTTCCTGACTTAACTGCTTTGTTTTTTTGTTTTTTTTTTCAGGTAAATCTGGTGTCTAATGTAGCCTTCTCCCAGGCAACATTGCCCAAAGGCCCTCCTCCTATGAGTTTGTCTCAGAGTGCAACAGCACCATCCACACCCTTGACGCCACACTCTGAATCCCCCTCAGTCCTCACTCCCAATAGCCTGTTCACTGGAACCCCTGTACGGAGGCGATACAGCCGCTCTGTGAGCCAAGGTAACTAGGAAATCAAGAAGTAAAGGGACATATTTCCCCACTCTCAGTTTTTATTTTCCTATTTGTTACATATTACTTCCAAAACTGGACTGTTTTTGTTTTTTGTTTGTGTTCATTCTGTTTCTGCCAATGTATTAATACTGCATGGTAATGTCTTTCCACAGACATAGTTGATAACAAGGAGTTCTACTTGAGCACAGAAGTTAGACCCCCCTTCACATATGCTTCTCTCATAAGACAGGTAATGTCTGCTTAGCTCATCCACCCCAGCCACAAAATTATTACAATGTTATTGAATTGACATTTTTGACATCTCCTGCATGTTCTTTCTCTCTTTCTTAGGCAATATTCGAGTCGCCTCGCAATCAGCTGACATTAAATGAGATCTACAACTGGTTCACAAGAAACTTTGCATATTTCAGGCGCAATGCAGCTACCTGGAAGGTATGAACTGCGGAAAAAATATTAAATGCACTTGGAGGACAATATATAAAAAATCAGAAGTATTATTTTGAAGAAAATAGGAGTCCTAATGTTATCTTTTTCTTTAATCCTCCAGAATGCCGTCAGACATAATCTCAGCCTCCATAAATGCTTTGTACGTTTGGAAAATGTGAAGGGAGCTGTGTGGACAGTAGATGAGATAGAGTTCCACAGGAGAAGGCCCCAGAAGACAGCTGGCAATGGGTAGGTGTTTGTCAAAAGGCACAGAGTGGTGTGTTTTCAGACATGATAGAAGTGAGATAATTCTGACATTTCTGAACTTCTAGCTCCACCCAGTAAGTACACACTTTATTTACTGTAAGCAAGTTTCAAAGTCTCAAGTGTGTGACAAATAAATCTGGATTGGCATGTTCACACAAGCACGGACGCCTTTGCGAACAAAGTGAAATCTCACACATCCTCAGTCACTCTGAAACACTTCTGGCAGCAGGCGGTCAGGAAGGCAATGTGATTGTTTCTTTCTCTCTTTTTTTATGGCTAGTCGTGTCTTGCCACTGTGACTCAAACCCATGTGTTGATTTTATTAAACAAACAGAGCTGGAAGCACAGTGTGTGTGTTGGCAGTTGCTTGTTGTGCCAACAGTTAAAGGATATCCGCCCCTATCCGCCCAATATCACCCCCCTTCAAATTCTTAGCAATTTTTATTATGTCTTTTAGCTCCAGAAGTGGAAATTGGAGCCAGGTATATTAATCGGTTTTACAGATATTATCGCAAGATATTGTCCTATCTAAGGTATATCAGTATTGACTTTTCTGGACAGTATCCAATGCAGAAAACATGGCTTGGTATGCTTTGAAATGTGGTTATCTATTTTTTTAACTATCATTTTAAAACAGTAATTTAATAAAAGTGAAAGTAATATACATATATTATATTAGTAATATTTATAGATATTTATTTTGTTATTGACTTTATTCCTAACTATTCTTATCTTTCATAGAGTTGTCACACAAAGTAGTACATTGTATCATGTTACAATGTTAAATATCAGCTCAGTGGATACAATTACAGAATGGTGAAAAATCAGTGTAAAATCCATATAAAAAGCTTGGTTGTTGATTAATTTTATCCTTTTAGAAATGGTAAGGGCATCCGTCTCAGAACTCCATGTTGGTCAGGCCCTTGTTAAATTGCATTTTTATGTTGACTTTGGAATGTTTGCAACTGACTTGATGAAAAATGATAACCTTGTAAAAGTAGTTTTATATATTCATAAAAGGCTACATTAATTACTTTTGAGGAACCATGTAAAATATATGGAAATAATGAACCTATGTTCAAGGCGGCCCGGTGGCTCACACTGCCACGGTGGACCCAGGTTTGAATTCTGGCATGAGGTCCCTAGCAGCAGGTTTTCCCGTCTGTCCCCCCTTCCAATCTCTCTGTTACTGTCTTATAAAGCATGCCCAAAAAAATGTCTTAAAAAAAGAAGCCATGTTCTCATGCAGTGTAGGGATGGCAGTATTGGAAGTGGGATCAGGAAAAACAACATCAGGCTAACATAATCCTGTTTGGCTGCTAACATGCATGGACAAGCAAGCCAAGGGTTAACATTATGTTGTAGGGATGCAATACTTCTTCAATAAGATTTGATTTTATAGGCAATAATTAAATAAGTTTGTCATACGTGAATTACAGAAATACTGTTTTCAGCCTCTCAGATATGGAGGCTTGTTGTGTTTCTTTGATTTATAAACTATGAAACTGTATATTATTGGCTTTAAGTGCACCAAAGCTAATTGTATTACTAATAATATTTCTCTGTACTATCAGGTCCCTGCTGAAGAACCCACAGAGCCATCCGGGCTTACCTGGGTCTGCTCCTCTGGTAAGAGACATCTGTTATTCAAAGCTCTATTTTTAAATATTTTATAATTAAAATTAATTATATATATATATATATATATATAACTGTACATGACATTAGTCTGAGAAGTAGTCAAGCTATATCTCTTATGTGTTGATGCATTCATGTAATGATAACTTTTTCAGAGTGGCGGTCTCGATGGCAACAACTCTTTCTACAACCCGGCCTCTTTGGGCAGCATCCCATTTCACTCACTGCCCCATCTTCTCCAAGAGCAGATGAACGGAGCACTTGCTAATGGATCGGGATACCAAAGTGACAGCAGTGCGACGCAGTCCCCTCCACAAGCTTTGTAAGTGTCGGCTCCAGAGCATCCTTCCCATGAGTGCATGACTCCTAATGTAATTTTGCGATCACTTTCCCTGATTCCACATTTCTTTCTCTGCATGTTTGTCAAAGCAGCATCAAAGAGGAGCAGGAGGATGAGGAGATATGTGAAGGTTATCCCTATGAATCTCCAGAGAGTACAGACGAGCACGGCCACAGCCCAGAGATGAACCACGATGAAGACAACGGCAGCCCAGAGAGGCCCAATCTTCATTTGGATCGCGTGCCTTCTCTCTGACTGTGAGGCCTAAAATGTCCAGTGTAACAAGGCCGCCTCAATCACAGCCCATGTGACTTCCAAAAAATTCCAAAAACAACTGCTTCATCCACATAACCAAACACTCTTCTTGGGGAAAATTTTTATCAGCATTTCTTAATCTAGCTCTAAATTCTTTCTGTACAGTAGAGTGATATCACAAAAAACACATTTGTGGAACCGTCTGTTTATGATTTTTCTTATTTTATATATGTGTACACAAAAGGACCATGTTGAGCAGAGAAGCCAAAGGAAAGGGAACACTGATAGTTCGCACTTCACAATGAAAAGTTTCCCACTCTGTATAGCTACTTTATACTATGTTGGGACCTCACTACCTGATTTTATTTTAGTAGTCATAATATATAAGAATTTGTAGAGGTAAAAAAAAATGTTGTTTAAAGGATGAAAATGTTCACTGCCAACATGATCGGATATATTTGTATTTAAGGTATAATCAGTTGATCAAAAGAATACGTAGCTTCTTTATACTTGTTGGTCTTTTTCACCCCTACCACAGACATTGCTGAATTTGCTCGAATTGAGCTTGTAAAAGTAGATAATATCGATTTACCATAATTGTAAACCAATGCATCTCTATGAATAATAAATCCCTCATGAAAAATGTGTATGCTGTGTGTGTTTTTGATGTAGTTTATGATTGCGTTGGTGGTAAGCGGCGGTTCACATAAATTAAATTATGGCTGGGTGCATTTTTGACCTGATAACAGCAGCACTTCTCTCAGTCAACGGAAATGACTTCTTAATGGAAGATAATGGAAGAAAACAAATGGTCAAACATGCCACAGTGGTATTGTGGTATGTCTGTTTTCTAAATCTTATATATTCACCTTTGCACTGTCAGTAGATGCGATCTTCAAAGTGTTGTGGTGTTACAGAGGAAGCGCTGACTGCGGCACTGCGGTATGGTCATTCTAACATTTCTTATCATCTGTCAGTACTAGCCTTGTCCAGGTGTTTGATAAGTGGCCTGGCTTGACTCTTTATTGACACAATGCTATAATTGAAAGGATCATCCATGCATTATGTATTACAGATTCAGTTGTGCTTCCCTGATTGGCGAGTATTGATTGATGTGGAGTGTGCCCACAATGTGGGTGTGTGCATGATGATGGGAGGTGCTCAGGCTCAGAGGGGTTCACAGTTGCAGATGCTACCGATCACACTGTTGGATATTTAACCAGTACATACAGGTAATCTTAAATTATTTTGCAGAATTAATCATGAAATATGTATTTTTGTTAATTTTTACTTTTTCAGTATACAGGCACATTTCTTGCATGATTCTTTTACTTTTAAATGAGAACAGGATGCTGCAATATTACTGTTTGTAGTTAGTCAAGTCATGTGGGCTATTATAATATCATTATTTAGGCATTGTTTTGCATTCTCTCACTCTATTCTCTCCATTCTTCTCTGCATAAGATGACAGCTCCTGTAAAGCTCCCTGTGAGTGATCAGGATGCCATGGAGCTTGATAAAATAGAGGCCAATGTGTCTGATGGTAGGTCATTGTTGTTTACTCCATGTCTAATCATGCTAAATACAGCTTGGATTAAGTTACTGTTAGTCACAGGTAAAAGGAAACCGTAGTGTGATGATTGATAGATGGGTTGCTTGCCAAATGTTAGTGGAGGAGTATATTTTCTTCCTGCCTGATTCAATCCAGGAAACTAGATCCAAATAAAAGCTTGCAAATCAATAATCTCTCCTCGCTGAAGTTTTATTGAGCAAGCCTCCTCCATTATACACTTCAGGTCTCACCTCCCTGACATACTGCATGTTAATGGTGCTGTAAATTATTAAAACTGCCTCATAGCAGATCTGAGTACCTGCACTGGGCGCTGAACCTACACTGAATTTTTATGATGCTTGCTCCTCTGTTGCTCGTATCAATCTTTCAAAGGCAGCACCCCCAGTATGAAGATGGACAACACACCCAAAAACATGACAGTTAAGATGGCAAGTGGGTTGTGCAGAATGAGCACCATCGCAGAGCAACAACCAGATGAGCTGGACGCCGATCCCAGTTCCCACGATCCCCTGGGCGGCAGAGAATTGGTTGGATCCAGCTTCTCCATGTGTTCGGACAAGTTCAAGAACAGCAGCAGTTGTTTTTCCTCTGATGAGTCATACCAGCCTGACAGTGGAGGTGTAGTTTTAACCTTTAGTACAAACTGTTAAATCCTGAATCTGCAGATTTTATCAATGAAAAATATGACTGATGTGTTGCACTTTTAACACAGTAATTATTCTAATTTTCCTTGTCCGTGCCACCAGATGACTGTGCTGCTCTGCTTCTCGCCTGTCTTTATTGCCGTTTCCATGAGTTAATGGTCCTCCTACCGGACACGTGTGAGAGGGCTGTGAGCCGCTGTTTCCCCTCATACGAGTACATCACAGCCTCCAGTGAGAGGGAGCAGCAGGGGAAGGAGCGCAGCAATTACAAGCTGGAACTGGACTGTAACTGCTGTGGCTCCTGTCAGGACGCAGGAGAACTTATAGAGCTGGCCATGGAGATATCAGAGGTCTGCTATCGCTGAGGAGTCCTCAAAAATTACCACAAACATGAGCGATAATAAGAACCTGAATCCTCGGCAAACACAATTACTGTGACAAATTTCCTGCATATCCAAAGGGGTTTCATATTGGCTGAATATGTATATTCACATGATTGTGTCCCAAAATTATTCAAACGTGTACCTACTGCACACAACAGTGCAGAGTTGTCTGTTATGATAAAAGACAAAAATAACTACTTTGTTGTTGCAGCCACTGGCCCCACTTCCATGTCCTCTTCATGGACATCCTGTATGTTTCTGGTGTCACTCCTTAAAGCATGACTGAGTGGCTGTAAAGACATTTAGGAGACCTGGGATCTGAAAGCATGTTTTTCAGTAACAGTCCAGCCATTCACAAGAAACTCGGTGCACTCGGGTCAAAGTGAAAGTAAAATTGAATTTGGTGTCAGCTGGGAGAGGGGAAGTTTTCAGACACTAAAGTGTAATTATAGAATGGTAGTAGATTGATTTTATGCATTGAAATGATTATTTGTTGTTTATTGTATTAACTGATTCTCATGCATGTAAGATGAATAGAGTCAAATCTTCTGTACATTATAAAGAAATGCCATTGGGCTATTACACTAATGAATCAACATTTATAACAGAATAAAGTATGCCTCTTTCAAAACAGTTCATCTCTTTTCTCAAAATGTGATTTTATTTATAAGGTCTTTAGGTTTAATAGTCATATGGTATGTCCACTCTGTGTTTATATATCCATCAGTATACTTCATTGACTGGGGAAGTGATCAAACCTTAATGCCCACATGAGAAACATGAACAGCTGTGGTGAAGGATGATTTCAGATCCTATATTCAAGCAACAGTAGAATTAAAGTCCATAACAAGTAGAAATAATGCATGTCATAAAAGAAAATTGAGTTTTTTTTTGTTTTTTTTTAGAAAGCACAGACTGTGCTGTGATGAGAATTATGTTACTGTAGACTGTAATTTTGTTGCTAGCAGAATCCACTTAACTTGTTAGTGAATTTTAGCTCAAACAACTGGCCGTTAAAAAGCACTGCATTGACAAGCTACTGTTGTTGAAAAATGAAAAAACTCAAAACAAATATTTGATACGCAGACTGATGCAAATGTATTTTTATTCTTCTATTGAGTATTGTCAAGTTAATGTATTATACACAAACATAATACTAAGTGTGCACAATTTGGTTTGTTGAAGTTTAAAAAAGGACTTTCAGGTGCATTCAAGTGCTTTTGGAGTTTCCCACTAACACTTGAATACAACAGACCAGACAACGTTGTCTCCCTGACAGTTTATTGACAAGCTTTAGAAGAAATCGAGGCAGCTAAATGTTTACTGAGACCAATCTTTCAAAACAAGCTGCAGTCTCTTGAAGCCAATTTTCACATTGTACTGGTATGACCTCAGTCCTTGGCAACAACAGATAAACACAGCTAATTGCATTAGCATATTTCTGAGAACTTGTTTTCATTGATTTGTAAAGTCTGGACACTTTCAGCTTGTTTGCTTGTTAACAATGCAAATGCATGTTGTTGTTAAGGCATCTAGAGGTATAAGACTACAAACAGAGTTTAAGAAGTGAGCATGCATGTTGTGACAGAAACACCGAAGTTCGACTGAGCGTATGCCTCTGTAACTACAACTTGAGCTTGTAAACCAGTGGAAATAGTAAAAGTTAACACTGAATATCTTCTGAATATTCAGGAAGTGTTGCCAGTGCTGCCTCAAGGGTCAACATCAACGTGTCCCTCATGGACTGTGTTGCCCACCAGAGGGGGCTGCTGGCGGCAGTGATCAGACTGCAGCTTCCGCTGCATGCTGGGCCTGAAGCACATGGACTGAACCCTGGCCCTGGTGCAGAAAATCCCTCACTGTGTGTCTGAAGACCCTCCGAAGATGCCTCTCTGCACAAGGCTGGGGCATGCAGCTAAAATATTAGACAATAAAACCAGTCTGTTGGAAAGATGAAATGTCTTCTTTCTTTTTTTTTTACTTAAAGATCATAATTTACTTTCGGCAGCAAAAAACCCCCAAACAATCAAACAAAAAAGAGCAATTCAAAACATAGTTCATAGCAAAGATGATGGATAACGTCCATGGCGGCCTATTAGTGAAGACTGGGATCTGAACAGATCATGAATGAGTTGCAATAATGTAAATATTAAATATGTATCATAATATTAACTATAGTTTTAAACAAAAACAGTTCTTAACCACATATAATAAACTACTTTATAGTCATATAAAACATGTATTCAATGGAGTGCTCATAAACATTCAATACTGGGACTTAAAGTATATTTTACTAATAAATTAGAGTATGTTGACAGTGTTCAAGTATATTCAAATTGCATTTCATTGCTAAAGAAAAACACAACATCTTGAGACATTCAAATAAAACTTTTAATATTTCTCACAAGATAGTTTCCACATTGAGTACCAACGAGTTTGAGTTCACTAATCTGAAACAGTGCGTACAGTAACTGTGGCTGCATTCATCTCATATACACTGTAACAATAAGAACAGTAGCAGAACATCAGCAGGGAACCTTGTCTGTGTGAACCACAGGAATGAACAGAAGACGTCTAACATGGTTCCTTATAAGTGGTTTGCCCATAATGTGCCATCATAATAGAGATTATCATTATGAGAAATCAGTCATAGAGATTACTTTAAATCTGGTGCCACCACCATGTGTTATGCTGATGTTTATTCTAACCGGTCCCGTTTCAGAGTTTGGATTTTTATGTATGGTGATCTGGGTTCAGTCAAAAGGACAGGCCTGTGTGCACTATTAATGCTCAGAATCTGGGACTGGTGTCACCATAAAGGTCAGGTCTACTTATTACCACATCTCATGATCTTAACAGCAGAAGGTCCAGACAGTAACACTGTAAGATGTCTCCATCTGCT
>JAOWBC010001714.1:20016939-20035761 GCA_028566105.1 Hypoplectrus providencianus
GTCTACTTATTACCACATCTCATGATCTTAACAGCAGAAGGTCCAGACAGTAACACTGTAAGATGTCTCCATCTGCTGATTAACACTGTGAGATGCAGTTAGAAGCTCAAAAAAGGGTAATTATAAGCCAGTTCATTTTAATCTTGGCAAACTGTACTGCACCTGTTTGCAGCCTTCTTATGGGTAGATTGCCATCAGGTTTTCAGTGTTGCTTGTGACCAGAGAAGAGAAACAGCTAGCTAAGCTGTTAAAAATTCCTATTCGAACCTGGTATATAAACATACTGTATATTAAATTTGGCAACACATTTTGGCAGTCAACGCTACATTCAAACTAGTTTCAAAACATTGAAAACACTGCCTCAAGTGTATTATTTGACCATAAAGATTAAAAAATCCTACGTTCAGTTTTTAATAAACAAATAAGACATTATGAAATAAATAGCCATATGAATGATCACCCGCAGCACAGGTGCCTGTACAAAACACCCAGTAGCTGCTTTCTATATTTATATTTATATAAATATATTTCAGGCTGGCCAACATTCAATGAAGGCAGGCCTCTGATAAAGAATTATAGAACATATAAAAACTTGGATCATCACTATTAAATGTTGGTTCATCTTTAATAATCATATAATAATCCCCAATGATACTTTTTATTTCAAAATGTTTCATTTTAGTCAATTGGCTCCTGTTGAATACAGAAATTTAACACTTTTGTGCTCTTCACAGAATTATGTTTGTTTCACTGAATTAATTTTGTCAAACAACATTTCTAGGATACTTTTAAAAAAAATGGTTAGCTGCTACTCCTAACACGACTCTGTTTTATCTCAGTTTAAAATCAGCCTGCTGTAGCTAGGTTAGCCGGTTAGCTAGTTAGCCAGGTAGCTAGGTTAGCTAGATTAGCATGGCTGCAGCAGCTTGTAAGTACTCACTGCACTAGCTCACTGGCTAATCTTTGTGGCTGTTAAGCCTGTATAGGAGGACCGAGGGATTGAAAAACTATAAATAAATTATTCTGAAATACATTTTTAAATAAAGTAGGTGGTGATAACTTTGAAATCAATGTGTCATTGGGGAAAATGTCATTCTTAGGTAAAAACAGACTTGAAAAAATATGTACAGAAGTAGATGACATTTTACAAAATGGTAAAATAACATTTATCAGGGAACAGTTTACATAACTTATTAAATAATAGAATTATTTCACTTGTTAACTTGTACTCTATTTACTTTTTTGGATAATTTATCTCATAATGCCTTATTGTTTGATTCAGTTCTGAACACTTTCCTTCATAACAAACCATTTTCTTGGGTCTGAGAGGCTTCTAGTGTCATAACATACTTTTCCTACTGCTTTCTAAAGTACTTTGGCACTCTTCAGTTAATCCATGAAGCACCAAACACTATTATTACACATCAACAACATTTGCATCACTGTCTACAACTCCTCGTACATCACACAGGTAACAGAAACAACTGTAAGGCACTTAAATCAATTGAAAAGATCATTACTTTGACACTGTTTTAGACTTATTCATAAGGAGATCACATTGTCAAGACATGGTGCTGCTCTGCAGGCACAACTTCAACCATTGCATAGTTTAACATAATGGAGGCTGTGCTGTAACAGGGCTCTCAATGTATGGCAGGTAGTTATTAACAAAGGCATATTTATGCAACATGCTACAACTGTTGAAAACAGCCTGATGAAATATACAACAACCGTACACCAGAAACAATCTACAATCTCATACAGAATTCTGTATGCATTTGAAAAGCCAAAGACAATAGTTAGTTTATACTTAGATAAAAAAAAAAGGCGTTTCAAACCACGATTCAAATTACAGAAGTCATTCCAGTGTTTTGACAATGTCATGCATTTCATACAAAATCCCAAAGCAGTCTCCTTATACTCCTTGGCAATATAAAGGTTTACATAATGGAAAAAAAAACATCCTGAATATGAAATGTCACCTCTGTGGTGCAAGAAGAAACAACCCAATGGTTTAGTAAATGGATGGACAATTATAAAATATCTGCACTTGCATTGACATGTGAGAACTTACTACACTGTGTGCTGCTGAAAAAAATAGGGATGCACGATATATATTTGGTGGATACTCAGCTGTATTGAGTATTTGATATATTAACATGGCATTGTTTGGCAACATTTTCTTTCAAAGCCAAAGTAAGTTAATGATGATTTTGAAATATACTTCTCTTAAAAGTTGTATTTAAAGACAACCGATGTTTGTTTTTATTGTGTTAACAGTAGTAATGTCAGTCATGTGCGGCCATATGAAATATTAAATCATCCATCTAAGAGCTTATTTCTCAAATACAGAAGTATAAAATGATTATAGTAATGGTGTCTGCCATGAGAAGCAGGTCATTCTGAAAAAAAATCATATCGTGCATCCCTTGCAGTTCTGCTATTCTGAACACTACAGACAAGAATACAATATAAACTCAACTGATTCATCTTCATTTCGCATAAATCATCTATTAAAGATTCATATAATTATGTTACAATCAGATCTATCAAGTGAAATCAGCTTCTTGTGTGCTTGTGTCAGGGTAACAGGCTTTTTCATTTTGATTTGTGTTAACATTCAACTTGTTTGAGACTGCAAATAATCAGAGTCGTACCTAATGATTTGTTAAATTTAGGTATTTCAGTGGTTTTGGCAGTGAGGAATGTAAATATATCTGGGACACACTGCTGAGCAGTCAGCACTGGTTCATACCGGATTCATCATTGTGGTGAAACTTGGATTGTTGTGCTGCCTCCTGCTCATTATCACAGAATAAAAGACTAAAATAAGCCATTTTCAATGTTGACTTTCTTCACTTTAATTATCTTGAAGGAGACATTTTAGATGTATTTATTTAATGTGCTTTATTTATTTTCTCAGTCCTTTAAAAGGCTCTTTTTAAATGTCTTGTGATAAATACATTTTTGAGGGGAATGTGTAAATAAAGTCCTGTTTACATAGATACATAAATAAGATTAAATCTACAAATGATTAATATTTGTCAAGGAAGAAATTTCAACTGGAAAACTGACAAAGACTCAGCTAACAGCCAAAAAAATGTGCATAGCAATACAACATCGATGTATAGACATCTTAATAAGGCATTGGCACATTCAAGTTCATCTAAGACACAAGGAGTGTAAAGCACTATAGTAATAAATAGACTTCTTTTCTTCTATTATTGCTAGTGATTTAAAAAGCAGTGTTCATCTCAACACAAAATATCTACATTTCTGACCATGATTTATAACTTCCCTAGATTCTTTGGAATCAATAGAAATAAACATAATCTAGCTTCTATTCAAAGATGAATGCATATTTTTTAAATATAAAAACTTCTATTTTTGTAACTCATTGTCATCAAAGTATTGATTAAAGCAAACATACTTTATAATCAGTCCTTGAAATCAAGGTTGAGGGCTTGAAAAGACAAAGATATTACAAAAAAAAAAAAACATGAATGGAAGAGATTCGACACATGTAAACACGGGTAGGGGAGAAATAAACACAACAAACAAACGACAAAGAGGAGAAAGCCTCTGCAGCAGCTGGAGTGTGTTAGCTACTGACAGGAACACTTGCAGCAGGATGGAGACGTTCGGAGAGGCAGGAGCAGGCGTCTTCCAGTAGGGGGTGCTAACAGCCCTGATCATTCTCATCCATGCTTACACTGCTCTTGCGACTGCTGTCCTTTGAGGTGTCAGGGGAGACGGACGAGAGCAAAGGGTCCCCCCCCCTCACCGGTGACAAGGTGTCTTCCATGAGGATGTCGTTGAGTTTGGAGCCGGGTTTGCCGTGAGCGCTGTAGTGACCCTCTGGGAAGTTGGAGTGACCTTCGTTGAGCTCCAGGTTGCCGGGCGGTTCTGGAGTGCAAGCCGGGTGGTGTTGGTGATGGGGGTGGAGTGTGTACAGGTCCTGGTGACAGTCCTCCAGAGAGGGCTCCTGCTTGATGGACCGGGCGGCGAGGTCAGGAGAGCAGAGTGAAGGAGAGGTGATGATCAGACCGTGAGCCCGCGCCTGCATCTCTAACTCCTGCAAGCCAAAGACACACACACAGGTTAGTCGCTTTAAAACACAACATCACAGTGACTCACTCTCAGATACCTGTGCTGTAACATTTGACACGTGTAAAATAAAGGTACAAGCTGCAGTTGGGATGCTGTTAACATATCCTTGCCACTTTCCAAAAATAATGGTCAATTTTGTCCCCACCAGTGTTACTTTTTTTTTTTTTTGGAACACTTTATATATTTAACACAAAGTATAATATGAGACATAGCATGGCGCATATGCAGTGATACTAAATTTGTTGATACTTATGTTACTATTCTATTTTTCTATATCTATTTAACATTATAATCAATGTGAAACAATAATAAAGACAATAAATAAAAACAAGAAATAGCTATAAAATATAATCTATTATCTATTTTATTTATATTTTAAGAGTAATAACAATATACACTTTATTATAATTAATAACATATTGTGTGTATCTTTAATAATAATAATAATTCTTATTGTTATTATTATTATTATCAATGCTCCTTGTCACAACTTTCTTAATGAGAGTAATTTGTAAAAAATATTCTGGAAAAACTTTTTTATTAAGAAATGTATTTCTATATGGCCTCCTACTGTAAAAAGTGATAGTTCCGTGTCTTTTTTAATAATAAAACCACACAATGCACACAATCCATATTAGTATTTAAGGCTGTAATGTCATAAATATACTAAGTAGGAAGTGCTACTGTACCTAATAGTATGGGCATGCTGTGAGAACATAAACTTGAATGTAAATATGGAAGAAACAAATGAGCTTTAATAGTATTTTTAGTATTATTGCCTGATCCTTTCATCTTGTCTGTCCTCAATGACATTACCTAAACTGCATAAAACCATTAAGAAAGTGATCATCTGAACCCTTATTTCCCCTCCATTTTCCAACACAAGGTGACGCCCCTCTAACTTTCCGTATTGGTTAGTTAAGGTTCTAACTGCTGGAGCTTTTGTGTCTGAAAACCCCCCTTGACTGTGACTAACTGAGCACTTTGTCTTGACTTTTCCGACTTGTCACAAGGTTTTCTTTCCTCCCCTGATGCTCTAATAATCACCATGACGCAAACGAACAATGTGATCAATCAATGTCAGCTGAGTAGAAATGCACAGATCATGGTGCCTCTTGTCTTGTGACTAGTTACAAGATAATAGGTCTAATAGGGGGTCGTCTGCAAATTAGCAACTCTTCTCATTTTTCCCTGAAGCTTGACTTATTCAATAAAAGTGTAATAATTTGTTCTGATGTGAGTGGACACACTCCTCATTACTGACAGTCCTGTCCCTGTTACACTCTGCACACTTGACACATACTGTAGCTTTCTGTTTAATTTTATCATCATTTAAAAGTAAAGAAGCCATAGGATGTATAAAAGAAGTGGACATAGCCATTGTGACGTCACTCATCTGCAGTGATTTTTTAATGAACAGCTCTTGTTTTCTGACTTTTAATATAGTTTCCATCTTCTATACAATAAGGACTTTATTTTGCAACCAGTGGAGCGGCCTCCTGCTGGCACAAAGCATAAATGCAGGTTTAACACTTCTGCACTGACTTCACTTTCAGACCTTGAGGCCTCTGCTTCAAACTAACCCTGAAAATATTATGATTCAATTCAACAACTCTTTGACTCCACTGTCCAGTCACTACAGGAAAGTTGTCTTACCTGTATCCTCAACATCAGATGTCGGTTGGCATGCTCGAGCTTCTTCTGCCGAGTCTCCAGCTCCTTGGCCCTCTGCTGTTCCCGCTGCAGTTTCCGTATGTAGTCCACTGATGCCTTCAGGATAGTGCCTTTGTTCCAGCGCATGTCTCTGGAAAACCACAGAGGAGACATTAGACGGAAGCTGTAGTTACGGTGTCAGACGGTCAGCCATCTGATTATAGGCTCTCAATGGATTCGGCTGCTTTAACAGACCACTCACTACCGTTTAAGTGTCTTCACTTAGAAAAACAAGATAATAATGAGGAGGAGCGGGGCTGCTATAGAGGTCACAGAGGTTACCAGCAGTTAAAAGTCTGAATAATCTGCCGAAATGAATGCTGCATTGTAAATTTATACAGGGGAGGTCAACGAGATCGTAAGCAGTCATAAGAATGACCCCAAGCGCCCTGAAGAACGAAGGTTGCAGTGCAAGTTCAGACGGGGTAAAATGGATCCTTACTTCATTAAATAAAAACATTACGTGGAATTTGGATCCAACAATGATGCTGTGAGGTATTACTGTTTAATTTAAAAGGATGTGAAGCCAGATACAGATGTTTTTTTTATTTTTTATGGTTGTATTGATAAATTCCAATCTAAATTAATTAATTAATACCAGTATTGAATATCTGTAATGCTAAACAGCACTTGCAGCAAGCGTTTTCTTATGCGTCATGTGCTTTCTCATGCTTGTCTGTAAAAGGTATTTGCTGTGCATGTAGGTATACGTGTGGGTGGAGCACACAGCAAGGGTCTAGCAAAACAACCACGGGTGGATAGACATAACAAAAGGGGCTGCTGGGACTGTCCCAGAGCCACAGGCCAGGTCAGAGGGCAGAGGAGGACAAAAGTGAGCTCAAAGTGGAGCTTTTAAGTGTCAATACATGAATAAAATGAGTTTAAAATATACCCGAAATCAGACCAATCAAATAATGATACCAGTGTTCTGTATTCATAGTTTATTCATAGTTTGTTTTATATATTATTTTAACTGTAATTATTTTTTCTCCTGAACAAGATATTTCATTACACAAAATGATTTGAATGAATTTGATTTGAATTTGAGTGAATAAAATAAGTAACTTACGGGTCATTGGATTTCGGAATCAAAGTGCCCAATTCCTTGATTCGATCATTGATGTTAAACCGTCGTCTTCTCTCAACTAGAGAATAAAAACAGAAGAGAAAAATTAGGCACTGAAACACCATCAAAAAATGTATTTTTACAGATTAACAAAGAAGATGACACTGTGACAATAAAGTTATAGACTAATAACAACTTTCTATATAATAAAAGAGCCATCAAGTGCAATTACAACTCACTCAAATTATGGTTATCCTTCTTCTGCCTTTCCTTTGCCATCGCTCTTACCTCAGCTTTGGGAAAAAAAAGAAAAAAATTTTGATGAATTAATATAACTAACAATGCAAATACAATTGCAATGCAAGCATCAAAAATGTGTGTGAATGAACTGACTGCACGTACCGACAGGGAACCCTTCAGGCCGCTGATAGTTGTCAAACTTTCCGCAGGATCCGGACTTATCCAGCATATGCATGATGGCCGGGGATTGTGAAACTGTGATAAATAATGTTGCTGTTACTATCAAAATGTGCATAATATGAATGTCAGTCTTGCACGGTGAACATCCTTACACAGAGGCAGATTACAAGATTATTTACTGTATAAAACTCTTCATTAAGGTCGAGAGCAGAACTTCATTATGTATTCCTAAAGCATTAATGTTTTCCGTGCAGAACAGAAACTAAATGGCTGTTCGTGTTTATTTTCACAGCTCACAGATCTGTAAATATATATTATATTTTGATGACAGATACCACATGTTTCTCTTGCTGCTTACCGGAGTATTCCCTTTTGATGTTGGGCAGGTTGGCAGGGCAGGAGTTGCTGATGGGCAGGCCTTGCTGGGACATACCCTGATTACCATACATGTCCATGAGGTTAGCATTCACAGGGAGCTGAGGGGACACAGCAGAAAGTAAAGGTCATGCTCTGTAAAGTTTCAAGTCTGAATGGAGAAATAATCACACACACACACGTACCGCGTTAGCCATCTGAAGTCCTGGGTCCATCAGGCCGAGGATATCATCACTGTAACTGGACTCCAGACTTATAATGTCATCAATGACATCATCCATCTGAAACAAGACAACACATATTAAAGACTGGTGTTTCACGACAAGGCGAAATTTCTGTTTTACTATGAGAAACCAATGGAGCACGCACCTCTTTCTCGCAGTTAGAGTTCAGGGTCAGTAAGGCCATAGGGCTGTTGGGGGCGCTGTTGCCCGGCCCTGGCGGCATGCCCCCGTGGTCAGAGGACTGGTTGTGGCAGGGCAAGCTCAACACCTGAGAGCCAAGCTTTCCCAGGTACCGCTTCACCTGCTGCTGCTGGGAGCGCTGGATGTGGTACTTGGTTGGGTTTTCCAGGTGAGTCTGGACCTAGTAAGATGAATGATAAAAAAAAAAAACAGGTCACATGTAGGTGTTAGTATGTATAGAGGTGTACAATCCTCCTATAAAAGTGCAACAATATTATTCTTGCAGCCACATTGTTGGCAATGTAGTCTTTTATTAGATAAGAAAAATATTTTTAGAGATATATTGGAAAAAGAAAAAACTCTAAATATACCTCAAAGCCTGTCGTCAGTATTTTTGACTATAATATTAAAATAAACTTGTCAGAGAGTTCAAATCCTATCATGAATTATGCATTTTTCTTTTGAAGCTGTCAAGTGTTGTTATCTCCGGAGCCTCAGTCGAAAAGTATTTCAACATATCCTTCTACGTTCTACTACATTCTGCTCTCCTGCATTAATATTCTACATATTTTAAGTAACAGGAATTACATGCACACCCGTCTCTGCACACCCTGGTTATGGATGCATGGATTTCAGTGGATCATCAATCCCCACGCAGCATTAATGATCCAGAAAAGCTACACCAGGCACACAAACAAACTTCACAGTGTTTGTCAGGCTGGAAACACATTTTAAATAGAGCAGTGCTGCATTCCAGCTCACATTTGGAGTCTATATTTAAACCATCTATTTGCAATTCCCTGCTTTTCTCTGCGGCTTCTAAAAACAGAGAAATATCAGATCGTTTATCACTTAATGTAGATGCATAGTAACATGCATCATCTGAGCAAATGGCAACTGTAATTAATTTAATTTTAACGGTCATGTTATTTATAATGTAGTAATTTTAAAATAACCCCTGAAAACCAATAATTTAAAACATACCTCATAAGGTTGGTATCCAAGTAGCTCAAGCATAATTTGCAGTAAAGTGATCCTTCTAATTTAAAACCTAAACCTCTGATCTTAACTTCAGTCTTAGCTAAGAAGTGCTGCAGCTGCTTCTGCCTTGCTTGCTCCAGAAGACTAAGCCTGCTAAGAACAGACACCTCCAGCTCATCTTTTAAAGGACAAGAAAAGTCATTAGTTATGCACATTTGTGAAGTACAATGAGCTTTTTCAAATTTGTGTTGTTTTATGTAAAATTTGAATTTATCACTTGATGTCAGGATATGCCGCGAACAGTTAGTGCCTTTGTTTTGCAAGACCACCTCTTTTACTGAAGCTTGCCTGAGGCTGTTGCTTTGCCACATCCACTTATTTAACCCTGTGGATGCTAAGCGTGAGTTCCCAGTTCAACACAGCACAAAGAGTCAAGTCTCTCACATCCCTGTATGTCTGAAGCTTGGCCATCCACGTGTGTCTAAATGGCACCAACAAATGCCATTTTGTTACATTTTATTTTTTATTTTTTACATTTTATATATTTATTCATCCGTTCTGTTCATGCTCGAAGGATTTGGATCCATTATCAGAGCTGAGGAGGCTCAGGACAAACTCTAGGCTACCTCTGACATTTCCTCCGCCTCTGTAAAAACCCCTGGCGTCTGCACACTGCACTTTACAGACAATGTGGTTATTATAACACGTGGAGTCGGAGAAAAAGAACACATGCGTTGATATACTCTGTTGCAAAGCACGTAATGTCTGTGGAAAGTGACTGCCAATAAAACATAGAGATGATTAAGATAACATAATGTGACTAAACAAAAGTCCACACGTGCACGTTCATTATCATGCATCTGCGTCATTGAGTCTTCAAATAGTCAGGGTGGAAATGGAGGATCGGTTCCAGTAGGGATCTAAATCATTTGATTCATCAGAATTGTGTCCCTCCAAGCTTATCGATTCCTCACATCAACATGGGCATGTTCTCTGGACAGTTGTGCATTGAAAAACAATAACGTCACAGTCTGTGTCTGTGGTGCTTGGAAAAAAAGGAGTCATTGCAGAAAGTAAAAAAAAGCCAAAACTCAAAAGCAATGACTCATTTTACAAAAGCAGATATCAACAATACTTGTATAGGATTCGTTATGTCTTCATTTTTAGTATTATCATCAATTAAACAGCTGACCATCAGCTGTTTTAATACGTCACACAATTCAAACTGTGAGAACTTCTGACGAAGACGGAAGACTACCATCGAAACGTAAAGGTATGGAACATCTGTCCAACAATCTGTCTGGGATAAAAGAAAACGTAGATGAAGATATCAACAATTCTGCTTGTAATGTTTGGAAATTATAATTTCAAGTAAGGGAAGAATAAGCAATATGCTCAAACATAATTTCGCATAAAAGTCTTAAATTCCAGGATGCCATGAATTTTACACAAGATCCACTGCTTTTTTGGTTTGGGTACTAAATGAAAAGGAATCCGGTCCAAATATACCGTATTCTATTTTCACCCACAATTGCTGTAGTGAAGTCAAACAGTTGCATTGAACCTAAAAAGTGAAGGCCTTGGTTTTTTTTTAACACAGAAAACGGACCAGGAATCAATTAGAGATAAAGCTAGGGGTTGGACCAATAATGGCACTGATACAGATGAAAACCTTAATAATTCCAATCTCTATAGAGACGAAACAAAATGACACATTTTTGTAAACCAACCCAGAAATAGCATTGCTGTTGGGTATATTGAGAATGAGTCTATGGGATTTTTGCATTGGATTTTGGATCTGTGCAGAAAATAAGCTCTGTGGTAAATACACAGTTTCTGATGCTAACAAGTTTTATTCAGAATGATAATTGTCACAAATGAACATCACTTTATTGATCTTTTAAGGGTTATGCACCCTACAGAAAAATAAAAAATGTTATGCTATAGAGAACTACCTGATGGTCGCATGACTTCCTAAAGCTACCGTTAGCTTCAAACGCTCGCTGACAAGCTAACCAGCCGTTATCCAAGCTATTGAGACCGTAGCCTAATAAATTGTATTTTAACCTAATTAACAATCTACAAGAGTTTGTAAAACCCTGAAAAACAAAACTTAAGGCTGTAAAATGGACCAATGAGAGATTTCTGGTTCTTGCACGGCTAGCTAACGTTTAATGTGCCTGAACAACACTGTAGTCTCATTTAGCCACTTGTTAGCAACTGCCTTTTTCAAGACACGTAAAAACCTCAACATTTACCCTAACAGCACCTTTAACTATAACCAATCACTTCTCAAACGTCAGTTTCACGGTTTTCACCTGATTGTATTTCTGTGACTTTTTTTCCATCTTCCCCTTCTCACCAGAACAGAGAGTCTTTCAGAGCCAGTGACAGTATCATTGTTCTGCAGGGGGACACTCATGTGAGGCAGGTTAACATTTATCATGCAGGTATGATGTCATTACGGGGTTGTAAAACTACCGACAGCACAGAGGGGGACACGTTTACAGCATGTCAGTTACTCATTGAGAATAACCACGTCGTGCTTTGGGCTAAAGTGCAGCACAGGGAGATTCATTGATGTTGGTAATTACAATGCTTTAGTCAAGTGATCCTCAAATTACTGTCCATGAATTGATTCATACTGGGGACAGACAGAAATCAGGGCTTCCTGTTAGGAGCAGTTTATGCTTATGTTCATGAATCACTCCAACATTTGAGCGATTGCTGTAGAAACTTAAATGTAACTAATCACACACAATGCAATGTTCGATATGCGTCAATATGAAAACTTTTTTTTTTTATAATGCTGAAAATGGTGCAGGGGAGATCTAGAAATGGTGTCAACTACAGTGACGTTGAGCCTGAAAATAGACTGGATGCATGTAATGTGCAGCAGTATTTAGCAACCTAATCCTGATGGATAATACTTTATGAGCAATCCAATTATTTGCACTCACATGCGTAAACGATGGCTAAACAAACAGTTGTAAATATATTAATAAACTATAAATATCAACTCAACGGTGACTGAATTAATGCTGAGTTTAATGTGATACAGATCCTACTAAAAAATTATGTTAATAGTCTAATAAATCTTATCTTATTTATCTGATAAATCTCTCTATATTTTCTTCTTTCTTTCTGTTTTCCACAATTGTAAATTTCTTTCTCTCTTACATGTCTGTTTTAGGTCTGTTGATTTTTTTTCTTTGATTTTTTTTAAAAGGGAATCAGTCATTTCTTTCTTTCATTAATAGATTAATTATATTGTCTCTAAAATGTCAGGAAAAAGTAAAAGTTGATTTATTTAGTGTGCTTGTTTTCCAATCTATATCTGAAATTCAAAGTATCTTGTAATTGAATAAAAAAAATAACCAAGAAATGCAAAAAGCTGAAGCACTGAGTTTTTGGCAACAACTTAATATTAAATATAACAGTACATTTTTCATTACAACAATTTCAACTCTCTCTATTGTGAATATAGGTCCTTAAGAGAAAGTGAATAAATATGAATATATGTAATTTACACATTTTGTTAAACAACTCTAAATCCAAGCTAAATGTATGAGTAAGGAAGTTATAAGGATTCCTATTAAATAAGTACATTTAAAAAAAACTAAAGTGTTGTTGAATTTCAATCTGTACCTAGAGTACAATCTGCATATTATTGTTTGTATTGTGTATTTATAGTGTTAAAAAAGTTTTGAGTGTAGTTAAATTTATGTATTTCACAGCCATAAACACACAATTTCCCCGTCAGGCAAAGTGGTGTCCATGAATTTGCAGGGAGCTGTTATAATTTTACAGACTGAGTTTGTAGGAAAGCTTTCATTGGAAGATAGTTAATCCTGTATGTTTTATAAGTTGGTTCCCCCAACACTTGAGGCGTTCTTGTTGACCTTCAGGATCACTGGATGTTCTGTCCTCTGGGTAGGAACAATCATAACATTTTATAGCAGCTGCTTGAAAGAAGAAAAAGAGGACCAGAGCGGCTTTTTCTTTCCTGAAAACATGCAGCTAATAAAATGAATAGAACACATAAAGAACAGTTTGGTTTAGCTTTTGTTACTGTCATTTCCTGGCTACTCTATTTGTTTTCGACATTGAATAATATACTTCAAGTCCTCCCTCATGGTAATCTGATGAAGTCATTGTGAGAAATTAAGTATTTAATCGATAATATTTTTTCTTGTAAATTCTAAATTCAAACTCTTTGGCAGTCTTGTCAAATAGGGGCCAATTTTCCATGGATGCCAGCAGCAAATAAATTTAGCCAGCATTGAAAATTTGCTTTCACTGAAGCAACACCAGCGAGAGAACCACCAACACTGCTGAATACGCGACAGGCTCTGTTGGAAACCCCTGCTGTATGGATACATGTACTAAACTGACTCTGTCTCCCTTTATCAGTTCACATGTTTCTGAGTTCACACATCCACATAACTGATGTTTATCTCTAAAAATAGAAACAATCATAGTGTACACAGGATTACTGATTCCTATACAACCCCTTCTCTCTCTCTGTTTCTGCACTAAGTAAGGAAACAACAAGGTCATTAGGGGATTATGTGTATAAGATAAAGTTAAATGTGCACCTATAAAAATGATCTCAGTATTTCAGTTGTCACTCTTGTCTTTTCACAGTCTTGACCACAGAGATGATGTTTGTTTGAAGAACCAAAGACTTCAGACACCAAGCCGTTACTCATCTGGGGGGAAATGATTAATAAATACCTGATATAGTGTCTGATTCAAGTATTTTTCAAAGCTGGAATGTAAATAGGCTGTTTTTAATAGGCTGTCTCTTTCTTTTTTTTTTTTTTTAGGATTGTGCACAGTTTTATTTTTTACCACTTTCAAACATGAAACTAGAAAAAAGTGGGAAAACAAAGAATATAAGAAATAAAATCAACACTTTTATGTACAAAAGCAACAGCTGACACGATTTCTTAATCAAGCAAAGCAATGTTTTCTGCATTATATACTATGTTAAAATAAAATTCATGAAGGCACCTGTCCCTACAGCCACCAGGCTGTACAATCTACAGCACTAAAAAAGACAAATTAATTTCCACTTGGGGATTCCTTTTAGTATATTAATAACCATTAATCATTAAAATCAAGAGATCAATTTTGAATTATATTTTATAGTGAAAAATGTGCAACTGAAAAGGCAGTCTGAAGATTTGTCCATAATGAAAATTGTTACAATGCATTAATGTATTATTTAATTATTTCCCTTTACTGTCTTCAGCTTCTGAAATGTTGATTTCCTGCCGTTGATTGAACAAAACAATTATGCTAATTACATCCTCTTGGATTCTTGCATTGCATTTTTCTCAGTCTCCTGATGAATCAATTAGCCAGTAAAACGGCAAGCAGATGAATCAATTATTAACATATAACAGTTATAAGCCACAAGCCTAACCTCTGAATCTTATTCATACAGTAAATAAAGATGTCTTACATTTACTTAACCAGCTAAAGTAAATGGGTTTGTCTTTGAGTTGACGTTTTTTTTCAAGCTTGTTTTTCTCCTGAGGGATTTCCAAATTTATCACACTTAATTAGATGATATCACTACTCTGAGTTCATTGGAGTCCCCTGGGGGCTGCAGACTTCGGGGTGGAACATCCCGGCCTTGTCAATACATACTGTATCTTTTGTTCGGATGAACTGGTCTGAGGGTGAAAAGTATCTGTTTTGAAAGAAGCGGAAGAGTGAAAAAAGATCCTTTTCATGGCATGTTGACAGAGTGGACACATCTACACGGACTGGCCCTCTACACGGTCTTTGTCCCTGCATGCTTAGTAGGTATAAGGGGTCTAAACCTTGCATTGTTTCAAGTCTAATCATACACTAATCATTCACTCTGTCGGCTCGTGTGAGAGCCACTGACGAGAACAAGAGCTTAAAGAGAGCAGGACTTGAACTTTACTTTCCCCAGCATCCCTTAATGTGCTATTTCCAAAACAAGCAGTTTGGAAATGTGACGTCAACTGCTAACTCACAGCATCTGCAACCACTACAAACAAGACAGCTTGTTGTTTATCAGTTTGTATTCAGCCTTCAAAAGCCCCGGAGGACATCAGCAACTTAACCCCTCAAAGAGTCTGAAACTCTGCAGAAGCACGCACAAAGCATCCTGCTGTGCTGAGAAAAGGAAGCAGGGTAGGAGCTGACAAACACTGATCTGTATTTTCTTTCTTTCTTTTTGTTTTTTTTTTACTTGTATGCTCTGGGCATTCCATGATGGTCCTACCAGGATACATTAACAAGAATGCCCCCATTTGCTATGCAAGTGAGAAGAATAGGCCACTTTGTTTCACAGTTAAGCTGCTAACGTGCTGTGTGGAGCTTGCAGACAACAACTGTGATGCTAATGTGAGCAGCTACATCACAGCAACCCCGGCCTTCTCCACCTCTAACGTATTGTCATGCTATTATGCAAAAAAACGTCGCAAATTACCAGCGTAACACAAACCATGTGTCCTTAAATGGGAAATGTTTTGTTAAAATTAGCATAAAAGCTCAGAAAATAGGTCATGTGTGGTTTGCAGTTTTATACCCTCAGCTGTATTGATTGACAGCTATTATTTACTATGAAAGCAATGCATGTTTGTGTGTTTTTCTTTAAATGATCACACTGCACCATGCACACTGAATAAAGTGCAGTAGTTAAGTTTAGGAATTCTGTCAAATGCCTCTTTGCATAACCCACCTACATGACATATCTGCACTGCATCTCTGCATATGTTCTGATGCGACCTGGTCACGAGCTACAGCGATTCTATAATCCAGACAAAATGTACATTTTGTCCAGAGTTGAAGAGTACTTTGTTCTCTTCATGGCACCATAAATCCTTTGAAAAAGAAATCATTTTTTAACCCTTTTAGGAAGTTATCCTACATACATCTCAAAGCTGTGTTTTTTTTTTCTCTTAAATATGCCATGGAATGAAGGCAGTGGAGGCTAATTATGAGCATTCTTCACTGAATTAGCGTTCGGTGTGTGGTAAGGCTGTGCTCGCCTTTGTCTTGATCCCTAAACTGATCCCGTACTTATTCCCCAAAAGGTCAGAGGTCACTTGGTTAATTAAGGGTCCAATCAGTCTTTAGATAAACTCATCTGAGCTTAATGTTTGCACTTTTTGAGGTCCAGCAGCTCTGCCTGGTACCCCTGAGCTTTTTGTGGACTCTGCTAATCTACCCACAGACAGGGGAGTAGGTTAACCCAGCTCAACAGCGCCAAGCTGGAACGGCCTTTTCAGTCAATGAAGAATGTGTGTAAGCTCCGACCAAAGCAGAGAAGTTACTCTAACTTGATGTATTGTACACAGAGCGAGCGTTTGGGGGGTGGGGGTGCCCTAAACCTCTCAAAGAGCAGCAGATTATGGGGAGAAAGTAATGTTTATGCTGCATGAGGAGGAGGGCACTGTTTTCAATGGATATACTGTATTTGTTCTCCGCTGCTGCTGGCCCATGCCACACACATCCTGAGTGATGAAAGAGTGGCTGAGCAAGTAACCATGAAATCTGACTGTGTTGTGGATGGATTTAGATCAACAAAGATTACTTAATAGCTCGCAGTGTATCAGTGCTTTATGCTACACCTAATGTGAGGTTATACAATGGAAACTTCCTTTAAATAAAGCAAAGCAACCTACGGTACACCAATCTGTTGAAATGTCATATTTTCAGACTTTGGAAGAGATAACTTTTTCCCCATATAAGTCATTATTAAGTGACTAAAACCTATATTATTTTGTGGAAAAGTCATTTTTCTGGCATAAAAGTATTTTAATTTGTAGATATCATCTTGCAAAGTCAAATGTACAAAAGGTTTTTATACTTGTACTATATTTGTGAAAAAATTCCAAAAAGCGTCACATTTCCTTGGCATAAATTGGCATTAATTGTCCCAGTGAGGACCTGGGAAGCAAGTTTCACTTTTCCACTTATTATTATTATTTGTACCGTACCTTTTGGTACCTTTTAGAATCGAATGTATTGTAATGTTGTATTTTTACATGTCCAGAGGAATTACAGCTAAGCCAGAGAAAGAGCTTTTAAAGCTCTCAAGCAAAACAAGTTTTCTTTGTTTTTTATTTTTTAAATGAATAGACTTGCATCCATGATTGCATAGCTTAATAAAAATGAACACATGGGAATAAGTGATAAAACCAGTCTTTCTTAAAGCAAACCGTGAAACTCACATAAAGATAAATTCATGCACTCCATCTTGATAAACTCAAACTGAAGCGGCTCACTGTGCTGCTTTATTCCAAACACTTGAAAAACTCTTTGTTTTGCGCTTAACTTTTCAAATCACAATCACAAACCAGCTTCTTTATACCGGAAAGCACTGAAGTAGAGGAAAAAGTACTAAAAAAAAGAATAGAGGTGACAACAAAATAGCAGAAACTCTGAATAACAGTTACACATGTTCACTGCAGCCGAAAACACATTCCTGTCGACATTTCTAAAAGATTACAAACACTACAGAAAACAACACCAGCAGCAGACAAACAAGAAAAAACTTACCAGAGCGCCTCGTTAAAATGATCCCTCAAACAAAACGGTCTCTACTCGTACAGAAAATCTCAACAGTCTCCTGTCCCTCGGACTGCCAGGGAATCAAAGCTATGAAAAGATGTGAATCTAGCTGAGCAAATAGGATTAAAGATGGCTAAATCCAAATGGCTGGAAGCACAGCATGCATTAAAGAGGAATTCTCTCAGGAAAGATAATCCCCATATACGCATTTTAACACACTTCACTCACTCTTGTGTTTTTTTTACACACAGTCATAGTAAAACCATGATTGCCTGACTGTCTAACACACACACACACGAGTCAATAAGCTCTATAAATACAGCGCAGCCTGGACCATCCAGACTGCAACCATGACACATGCAACTTCTTATTCCAGAGGTGGAAACTTTATGCATATACTGTAATAAATGTGTCAGGCCGCTAATCACACTTGCAGCCACGTCTCCTACCACTTCCAGCACCATCACAATGTTTACCTTGAGCACCTCCATTGGCACCTGGGCAGCAGGCGGTAAGCTGACGGGGACACTGACATTGATGGCGGGGGTCTGGGCCGCCGTGGTTTGTGGGTACTGGGAGGCCTGTTGCCTCTGCTGCTCCCGCCGCTCCTGCTCCTGGAGCTGCTCCCGCATCAGCTGCTGCCGCAGCAGGATGCGTGATGTCATGGCCGAGGAGCTCAGCGGGGGCTTGGAGGAGCCGTGCTGGTCCGACGGGCTGCTGCGGAGAGAGGGGAGAGAGATGCCGGACGAATGAGCAGAGACAGCGAGAGGTGGGAGAGGTGAGCGGAGTGATAACAGAGAGAGGGTAGCGAGAGGGCAGACGAGGAGGGAGAGGTCAAGCAAGAGAGACGAGACGGGAGGAAGATTAGAGAGCAGCGAAGGTAGCAGAAGATGAAGGGAAAGAAGATGGAATAAAAGGTTAATATGAGGATGACTGACAGGGCAGAGATCAAAGGCCATATCTCACTGTAGCACTCCAGCAATTATTCATTTCATTGATGTGAAAAGAAAATTACTGTATAATCATCAACCAGAGGATATTATTATCCATTATGGCATATCTAATATTTATAATAAAATATTTTTTTTTACTCTTTCCACGAAATGTGACTATGTGATTTATTTTAAGTGTATTTATGATGTAATATAATCATAATGCTAAAGTGATGCAGAAATAGAAATAAACAGAGGATTG
>JAOWBC010001714.1:20059412-20075547 GCA_028566105.1 Hypoplectrus providencianus
TAGGCCAAGGTTTCCTCCTTGCTACCCCTGTTTGATTAAATTTATTGTTGTTGCAGGTCAAGGTGTCATTTTTTTTTTACTCCACTGATAAAAACAGGGATGATCCCTGCAATAGTTGTCACTGACCTGCTGATGTTATCTCTCAGTTGAAGGAAGAGACATGTATTTAAAGCATCAGGCATTGTAAACAGGAATTGTTGTGATGGTTGTGTCTGTATAACATACGTGTCCAGCGTGAAACTTTGTCGCTTTTCCTCTTTGTTTGAGAGGATTTCCTGTGTCATCTATCACACCTGTCAACTTTTGATGTTGACCTTTTCTTTAAAAGGTCGCTGAAGTCACGTTCCTGGTTCTCTTGTACGAAGAAATATCCAAACCTTAACATCCTCACTTTTTTGTTTGTTTAATGGTGCTAAGAAATGTCTTAGCACTCGATCGGCATCTGTCCATTTAGGAATCAAAGCCCCTTGAGACTTACAGAGAAATGTGCTAAAGACAGAGAGGGAGAGAGAGATCTATTTTTGGACAGGCAAGTAATCTTGTATTCATACACTTTACACAGAGGGATTGAATCTGATATGTAATAAGGTGAAAGCTGAGCAGCATCACTCAAGTGAAACAGTTTGGCAGGTGAGGCTTTGGGGTTAGTTCTTATTCATGAGCAGCTGACCTAAAAAAAACTGATTAATCTAGTTTCAGCATATCAGCTGATCTATGGCACACACTTTCAGTAAATGTAGAAACAATGAATATAACTTGGTTTAAAGCGCTAATATATCCTGGTTTTCACTGGGCTGCAGATGCTCTGGCTCTTCGTCCAGATCTCGAAATTTGGTCATGTTCCATTTTCTCCACCCATTCGTGTCCGTGCCTCAGTGCCTTGTCCCTGAGCTCTGCAGAAAGTCACTGCAGTTCTCTGTAATAATACTCTGCAGTTTTGTGATAACAGGAGTGTCAGTGGGGACAGCTGTGAAACCCGGAGAGGGAGGGCAACTGGTGGTAAAGCTCTCTTGATTGCTTTTTGACTAGTCTGTCTGTTCTGAATCAGTACTATTCTCTGTCCTGGGCTTTTTAATCTATTTAAATTCTGCACTTAAATGCTGGAGTTTGGGGCCCAATGAGCACATCCACGTTCCAGAGATGGTGAACCCATTGAACTAATACTGAAATGGTATGCTTTTTTTGGTTTAGACCAAAGTTAAATGAATATTATTAATGTTGTGTTCAGTGCTAAAAGAAAATGTTGGTATGCAAACATGCTGAATTTAGCTAGTGAAAACATTACACCTGCTAAATGACAATATAAAAGCAGTCCCATGTTAGCATATAGCTCAAAGCACTGCTGTAAGTAATGCCACTTTGGTTCATGATCCATTTCGTTATGATAATGTATATGTCTCTGCTCTCAAGTATAACGACAACAATGGAAGTCTACATTATCATTTTTGCAAATGTTGCTCATGGCTTTGCGAGCCTACATTGACATCCAAACACAAATGGTACAACACATTTTTACTGCTTGTCTTGAATGCTGTGGAGGGCGATTAAGTTCTTATCATCACTAAACATAAGATGTTAATGTTGGACTTTGATGCAACCAAACGCTAGCCTGCTAACACTAGCTTATACCAATTACTTTGTAGTTAAACAAATCAAGTACAATGAATGATATATGTTTTAGTTGGTCATGTTTTTCACAATAATTCCACCATCAGCCTTTTTAAGCGGTTCGTGGTTTGAGCGAGCAAAGAGTTGATGCCAATCAGGAATCCGAGACGAAATGGGAAGAACATCAAGATTAGGCTCTCAATAAGTAAAGACTCACAGACATGCTAGCAGGCCTTAGACTCTTACGCCTCTTTGACACATAGTTTCAGGTAAACTACTAGCAACACCAAACAGGCACTGGTGAGTAATTTTCACTCTTAACACTTGCACTACATTTAGGAACATTTCTGTTTTACCCACATGCCTTGGCACAGCTGGATGATATTTTTGTTCCAGTTCCAGCGCTCTTTAAATTAGTTTAATTTTCAGCAAGTGTGCAAAACAAATACAGTTTTCTTCAGAATTAATTCAAATACACCAACATCTCCAGCTAAAATGACAAAATAGGTTCTTTGTTGATACAAAACCACTGATCCAGTTTTTAAGGCAAACACTTTCGGGAAAGGGATTGAAAATGACAGTTTAAACCCTAACCCTAACCCTAACCCTCCCACCTATGGTCCTTTTTGCTCCTCCTCGCCATTACACAGAAATATTATGGCTGCTAGAGAGCAGTCTAAAACATAAATATGGGTTGTATTTTGCTGCCTGTATAATCAACCCACGGGCTTGTTTTTTTGAGTGGAGACCAATCTGAAGACAGTGTGATTGGTTCTTTTCGTCTTTCATCAGTTGATTGTGAACCTTATTCATGCTTGTCCATGAGATGTTTCTTCTTTCATCCACAACAAAGCCATACCAGCATCTTACTGGAAATGTAGAGAGGCCTTGAAGTAGAGAGGTACAGATTTACATGAATCAAGACCCCTGCTCCCTCTCAGAGACAGAGACAGGGTCTTAAAGGGCATAGTCTTTAGAATAAGGTCTTTAGAATGTCCATGTGTTGCACTTTCAGAGACACTGAGCAGTGTTTAGCCCTTTTATTTTAGTCTAGCTGTATAGATACTTTTCATTATCTTTGATTATGTAGCTTTTCTTCTTTTAAAAATGCTTTCACAAACGCACAAGGTCAGTTTGTACGTCAGCAGTTGAGGATCTGACTTTGAGCACGATGCAGCTCTGGAGGAAATGCATGGGAATGGACACTCATTTTAATCAAAGAAAATATCACTAATATCACAACTTATAGTCATTTTTAAGGCTAGCATTAGGACAGAAGCAACTGATAGAAGCAGATTTGACCACTACTGGTCCATGTTTGTACTTGCAGTTGTCGGACATGACAAAAATATATCACAATGTCCTTTTGCTTTTCTAGACGTCCTTTCCAGGGTTAGAAAAAGAGCTGCATGATGACATCATTCACATGAATCACTCCTGTGTGAAGCCGCCCGCCCTTGTTCTACCAGAGAGATACTGTGTTATAAAAACAAAATTAATATTTCTTTCAGGTTTTAATTTCTCCATAATATCCTGAAGCTTCATTGTGCTCATGAATTTTCCGGATATCACAAGCATCCAGACGGGATCTCTTTGGGAGATGATGGTAGACGGATACCTTTTGACCGCTGACAACATGAGTCATGATGAGATATCAGATGCGGTTTCAGATAATCCTGTGCTATATCTTTCTGCCCGCAGCCTCTGTAGCCAGGGCTTCTTGCTGTGTGCTCAGACTGTTCTGAGCAGTTTTGCCCTTTGGTGTTTTATTTATTAATTTTGCACTGCCAATACACCCACTAGTTAAGCATCCTGTCAGTGGGATTTTTTATAGGAGAGCTAAGAATTTAGTGGAACGCTGTAAAACCCCAAAACATAACAATATCACAAATTTCACAGGAAAAAAAAGAATCCAATTATTAGAGTAAAGTCCTCATTGATTTTACAGGACCAGTCAGGGTCAAAGGTCATAACAATATAGAGGAACTGTAAAATCGTATGTATTCAAAACAGAGCTGAGTTACTCTTTATCATGGAAGAGGTGAGGTCACTTGAATCGGGCAAGATTTAGACACAAATTTGATGACTTTGGGCTAAACCTGACAAATCTTGACTTGAATTTTACCAACAATGACTTGGGCATCACTTTAGCATTGAAAATACTTACCTTTAGCCCAATATTAAAAAGTATTTTATTGAAACCCATTATGACTGGTTTAGGACTTGAAACCCAAAGCTAGGACTTTGGACTTGAGTGCAAAGACTATAGACTTCTTGTGACTTGAAACACAATGACTTGTCGGCATTCTTAAATTCACAGGATTTAATTCATTTTCTTTGGGTTTCTTGTCTTGGTCTGTACTGGTGAATCGATTCGCAATTCTCAAAAAGGTTTAGAAAAATAGTTTGCGCATGTATAAACTACAGTATTTTCCCGCTCCGATTATCGGGGGTGTCTTCGAAAGAACATGTAAGCATAGAGAGCAGACACTGACTTGTGTGTGATACCAGCCTTCATCAATAATGCATGAAAACGGGAAACTGAGATAAGACGGGCTGCAGTCTGGACATGACATTTAACCAGCGTGACGTATTAAACACTGACAGCCAGTTTACTCAAGAGGCAGAGAAATTCTCCTGTTAGCTTAATGTACAGCTTTGTAAGCTTGAGTGAGCTTTGATTTTTCATACAATGAAAATGAGCAGGGTTTATCTGCTCATCAGTAGGATTTACATCTCAACAATGTTATGTCTTATTGTAATGAACATGGTTAGTCTTTGTTTCTTGGTGAAAGAGGCCACATCAGTACTCTCCCAGCCTCCACTGGGATATTTCATGTAGCACACTATAACAAGCTGTCTATATGCCAACCTCAGGCTCCAGAATAGAGCCAAACCTGCACCCTGCAGCGTCTCTGGAGAGACAAAAACAAAGACTGACAGTTCTTTCATCTCTTCCCTCCGTGTTTCTTTTTTTTAAACTGAAGGTTCAATGCTTGTCTTAACCCCACAGGGTCCAAGGCTGGCCTCTTATTTAGGCTGAATAGGTTGTGTTCGTTGAGTAAGCAGTGATGTCTGCTATACTGTCACAAATACACCTCAAGATGACAGATAAACATTTAGATTTTAGCAGTTGTTAGAAGTGCTGCAATGATTAGCAGAGCCTGACCCATGTGGGATTTTGGAGGCCAATGCAGAGACTGATTTTGGAAGGGGAATATTAATTGATAGCCCATCAAAATAGAACAAAAATAGGCCTTGTTTATGAGGATTGAGCACCGATTTTACACCACTCAGATGTACCCACAGAGCTGCTTTCTGAAATGTAAAATTTAATTAAATAATATTTGACATTGCTATACAATCAATGCATTGCATTATCAACCAATTCTTTAAATGACAACTGAGATAATAAAAAATAAATAGGAATAAAATAAAAAGCAAAATAAACATCATTACTGTTCAGTTTCAAATAGCTTACAAACTTCAAGCCAGCATGAAGCATAGCCTAATTTTCTGCAATATCTTTTGTGCAAAAAACTTTTCCGAGCCAATATGCCTTCGATAGATTATCATTGGCCAAAAATATCTGTCATATCATATATTTGTCCGACTCTAATGATATTTTTTCAAACCAAATACATTTTGATGGTTCCATCTCATTCAGTATGAGCATTAGCTGCTTTTCTTTGTCTGATGTGAGTAATAACATATGAGCTGAGATGAAAGTTGCAGCCTTAGTTGCCAGTGTGCGTTGGTGATTATTATGCATCCGCCAGTTTCAAACCCCAGCCTGCACTGGAGACTTCTGTGTGTTGTGACAGAGAAACTGCTGGATTAGTCACAGTTGCTCTGTCAGATATAAATAGCAGTTTTTGTAGTTGATTATAGCTCTCTGCTGATTAACAGTGTAGATTCCTAAAAATCCCGGCTCCTGCTCCCACTCACTTCATCTATATTGCATAAGTACAAGTCACTCCAGCTGAGTTTGGCTTGTCTGCTGAGCTAATAACTGCTTTGGAAAATTCCTCGGTGGCGCATGCTTGTTTAAGAAGCCATTTTCTCCATATGAACTTCTTCTCCACATAGAAAAATGATAATCTCTGCACCATCTAGTGGCCGCTGCCTTTACTGTACATCCCAGGCTGGAGGAACGTCTTCATTACAAAGACAAACTGTGTGACCTCACCCTGATGCAGTCATGACCAAATCCAGCTCGAATCAATGTAATTACACTCCTGGTGATTATCACGAGCGGCCACGTTCCAAATTAATTGAATTTATTGAATGTGCACTTTTAATTTTGATCATGGAAGAAAAATTTATGACTGTGGCCAAAAGAAGGAACATTATTCAGAGGCAGTAATTGACAAAGTGCTCGTTAAGACATTACAGATGGTGTAATTTAATGAAGTGAGCGGGTGTGTCCCATTCCCAGTCAGGAAGCAGGGCAATTTGTTTAATCATTTATTAGTGCAACGCGAGAAATAAATGAAAGCAGTGTGTGTAAGGTACAGCCTCATCGAGTTGTTTCAATCAATTTAGAGCCTCTTTTATCAAATCACTTTTTTACAATGTACAGGAAAAGGAAGGAAGAGAAACCTGATATCCAGATTCAAATGCATTCAGATAGAGAACAGCTTAAGTGGGATACACATCAAAAATAAGGCTAATCTGCTACGATTAGCCAATAATGGATAAGAGTAGTTATTTTGGTCAATGATTAACTTGAGTTTTTGTTGTTGTTGTTTTTGCAAATTGCTGCTTTCAGACTCTGAAATTTGGAAATGTCCTGTTTATTTTCCATTTTATATCATATGAAATTGAAAGCTTTTGACCTCGGACTGACAAAAAAAAAAAAAAACAATTAAAGAAATGTAATGGATGTTTCCACTTTTCTGTTTTACATTTTATAGACTAATTGATAAATTGGAAAATAATTTGATAAAATCATTTTAGTTGTAGTCCTACTCTAACTTGTCTCGGTAATTCAGACGACATGATCAGCCGCTTTTTATTCTTGTCTGACCCTTGTTGTTGGTATTAAGAAGCCGTAAGCCTGAAGTGTGGTCAGGAGTCTGACCCACGCTGGCCCCCTTCAGTCAGCCTTTGATTTGTAATAAACTCGCCACAGCGTATAAGCCGTCCCTGCACGAAGCCAAGGCCTGGCTCAGTAACCTGCCTGGAGCAAGTTGCCGGTTTATCCTGATGGTCTGTTGCTGCTCTGTCAGAGCCTACAGTTTCATGATCTGGATCCAAGAGGAAACTCATATTAAAGGATGAAGTCTGGTCAGGGCTGCATCCACACCTGCACTCTCCCCGGAGAGCTTTACCAGGTACAGCAGCTGCTCCGTTCACTCCAAGTGTTAGAAGTTGCGATCAGCCTCATTCTGTCACATGAGGAGGATGTTGAATCCGTCTGAAGTGTTTCTTTTTCAGTTTGGGAGCAGTTTTTTTCTTTTTTGTGAAACTGGTTTTACCTCAATCTGTCACTTTTACCAGCGATCTGATTTATCGAGCGTGCAGTAGCTTCCAGTGTCTCTTAGCAGGTCAAGCCGATTCTGTGATGGGAAGCATTGTTTGAAGGCTGTCGTGGTTACAAATGATCTTCTACAAGAAAACATGATTTGCTTCTTGTCTTGTGGTCACAAGCACAGGAGAACTGGATTTAATGGATGCAGTTTAGTCAGAATTTGATATGAGTTTGTGGTTTGCTGTTGTAAACAGCAGCATGTTGGTTGGAGCTTGATGCATAAATATTTTATTCAACAGGGCAAAAAGTTTCAGGGATTCAGATCTTTTACCAATTTACTACATTACAAGTAAAAATCCTATTTACGAAATCAGTGTTACTAACAAAATGTTCCTGAAGTGTCCAAAGGTAATCCACTCATAATTCAGTTTCCCCCTGTGATGTTATGGTATTGAAATAATATTATGGCTGCATTCATATCTGAACTGAATTTTAATGTTGTGGCTGTGAAACTGTTTTTAATCATTTTATAATTTTGCTGGTCCTATCATTTCTATGCTGAATATAAATTTTTGTTAAATTTAAATGTATAACATTAACTTTAGCTATATTCTATTTCCCACTGCGTAGTGGATTAAAAGGATATAGTAATTAGTAGAAGTAGTATGTGAGTAAAATATTTACATTTCACTACTGGATATTTCTTAAATTATCAGTGCAAATACTGAGAGGCTGAAAAAGTTAAACATGAAAAGTTCAAAATGAAACTTCAAATCCGTCCTTTAGCTGCTATGGTAACAAATCCTCGAGACAAAGGCTTTACTGTCATTAAAAATGTCAGTGTGTTTTTCCTCCCGCAGTTACCACCGAGGCCTGTGCTCCGTTTTTAGTAAACATGGTAGCTGTTTAATCGAGGCTTTGCCTCTTTATGTTCCAGGTATTTTAGTGTTCAGTTGTTGGCTTTGTGCATGCTGTACTGGAAAAATATTCCCCACACACAAGACCTTTGTGCGCTCTGATGATGAATAGCTTGCAATCCGTGTCACAAGTTTTGAACTTCCCTGTTCTTTCCCCTGTAGATGACCGAGGGCAGACTGTGCCAAGTGCAGCTGCTGGATGACAGGAAGCTAGAGCTGCTGGTTCAGGTATGAATGCTCACAAAATAAAGCGAATATCATCAGTATTTAGGCCGATACTGGCTTTAGAGAGTGGAAATGCGCTGGTATATTAATTTTTTGAGCTGAAATAAAAAAAAGACCTTTTTTGTGTGGATTGTGCTCCAATTTTACCCTACTCTGCAAATGTACCCAGAGAGCTGCTGAATCCAAATAAAACTTTATCAAATAATATTTCACATTGTTATACAAACAATGTATGATAATGTAGGCCAATTCTGTAAATGATGACTTCGAAAATAGAGAATAAATACATAGCTAAATTATCATCATTACTGTTCAGTGTCAGTTAATTGCTGATGATTTAAAATAATAATAGTCATTATCAGCCAGAAATATCTGTCAACCAATATGTATTTGTTGGGCTTTAATAACAATGGATGAAATATTGTTTAATATATTCTTATAAAAATATTTTTAAGTGTGTTTCTATAATGCAGCGGTAGACTGTATAATGTTTCCAGTGGATTGTAAAGAAGGAAGTTCAATGCTAAATACTACCTCCAGATATGATATTTGCTCTTCAGTTGAACTTTCAGTCTCACTTCTCTTTGGAAGCCCATGACACAATTATCAAATATTTTCAGAGGGAGGCTATAGATTTAGCTGGAAATCAGCTGTAATCCTAAATATGACTTCTTCTTTTGCAGCCTAAGCTGCTGTCGTACGAACTCCTCGACCTTGTTTCCTCCCACTTCAACCTCAAAGAGAAGGAATTCTTTGGACTTGCATTCTTCGATGACAAGTATGTAAATTGTTGATTTTAATTTTTATTCAGTGGTCTGAATATTTAGATTCTTCTCTTTTCTTTCTTAGTCTTATAAATTCAGTTTTCTGATGCTTTGGTCTGTTTGCTTTTGCAGTGGTCTGCGTAAATGGCTGCAGATGGATCGCAGAGTCCTTGAACATGACTTTTCAAAGAAGTCAGGGCCCATTGCCCTTAACTTCCTGGTCAGGTAATCATTTTTTTTTTTCATGTAGATCACAAGATCTCCAGCAGGGAGCACTACTTTGTTGACGGGAGCTGTTCGCTGTTCCTATCCTGAGTGAATGTCTCCATTAGTGGCTGACTAAGCTTTGACTGTGAAATGGCTTATTGGTAGTTTTCATGCTTTTTCACATCATCATAAACCGCCAAACACCTCACACTGATAACAGAAACATTCACCAGGCAGAAAAAAGTGCAAAATTAGACTTTTTCTATTACACACACACACACACGTTATCTCTGTTTAACCTTTAAATTGTTGTGTGCGTCTCCTTTTATCCTTCATAGGTTTTATGTGGAAAACATAACGCAGCTTAAGGACATCATAACAGTGGAGTTATTCTTCCTGAATGCCAAATCTGCTGTCTACAATGTAAGTGTTTCTCTGCCTTGTTTTGAAGCAATAAAAAAAAAATTATGCGGCTAGTTGTTTTTGTTCCCAGCAGCTCCCTGATGAGTGAATCATCGGGACCCTTGCAGCTCCAGACAATAGCTGCAGGGCACAGATTTCTCACTCTGCTGGCTGGAATGTAAAGTAGACCATCTAAGAAAATAGAAAAAAACACACACAGGGGTTCATTCTGAGAATAAGCAGAGGTTATTGTTGGCAAACACAGAGAAGATGCTATGTTTAGATCAAAAAAAGCTTTTATGTACATGGACCACATTTTCTGCACCCTGCTCATTTCTCTATTGATCTCTTCTGTCTCTCAGGGGATTATAGAGGTGGAAAGTGAGAATGTCTTCAAATTAGCTGCAAATGCATTGCAGGTTAGTGCTTTTAATAGCCTCATATACATATATTAATTGCTGCATTTAACCATCCCTTTAAAGCATGTAATCTCATAAGGCGTATTTGTTTTATCACTAGGAGGCGAAAGGAGACTACACAAGGTGAGTGTGATCAGCTGGGTATGAAGTATTTAACAACAGCAGAACAAGTTAATAGTGAGCTCTTAGCGAAGGCATTCAATAGGTCACAACAAAAATCAATGGCAGTGTTATGTGAGGTTGACCACAGAGTGCTGGGAAGCTTGCACCAGGCAACTAATGAATCTCACACCGCTGATAGAAACCAAGGATTGCAGTGAGGGGCACCTTTACGTTGCAGAGAGCAACGATAATCTGTGTTTAACAAAACTGCCAGCTCAAGTAAAATGCTCGAGTAATACAAAAGAAATCTTTGTTCATATGAGTCAATTCTTTATCGTGGTAGCTGTGGGGGCTGCAAGTATCAGTGAGGTCATGTCCTCAGTGTTTCTTCTGGGATTTTGGAGGGATTTAAGCAACACTGGAAATTTAAAACTCATTTATAGGCTGAGTTTTTTTTTGTGTTCAGTATGTTTTGCGATTGTCTCAACAGACCAAAGAAAATAAAGGATTTAGTATCCCCCCTCTAGGATTTCATTACTGGCATGGTAGACGATTAGCAAAAAAAAAAAAAAAAAGATTTTCGTGGGAAAACAGTGCAAACAGAAGTTGCAAAACCACAGTATATAAATCCCTCTGTATTATCATAGGCCCTTTAGTGACAGCGCAGCTGTTGGAGGTAGAGCTAATTTTAACTCCTCTACTAACTATTGAGCAGTTATTTTTAGCCCTAACTCCAGCTGTCAGATAAATGCATTGAAGACAAGAGCTCATGGTTCAAATTTGCTGAATTACGGTACACAAGGGTGTCACAAATGTACTTAAAGATGACATATTATTCTCATTTTAAATGTAATTGGTTGTCTATTAGAACCTCTTTACATGCTTTAATTAAAATGAAATAAATGCTATCCATCTAAGAAGTTCTGTTTTAGCTCCTGTCTCTTTAAGCAGCCCTTCCAAAAGCTTAGTCCACCATAATTGGTCATGTTTCTGAGTCTTCTGCATCTGAGCTCTCGTGTCGCTGCTCAGGGTAAAGGTTGGGGCTAATTAAAGGCAGTTACATGAAATCCTAGGGTCCAAGAAATTGCCCTGGACAAGGAAACTGCTGCTTCTGGCACTGTGGGAACAAGCTCCTGGTCTAGCTACTCATTATATACATTAAAGTAAATATAGAAGAAAAAATGCAGTTAAGTCATGAAATGTCAGCTCAACTTCCAAAACTGCTGTTACAACTATGTGTCGTTTTGTTTCAGTGATGAAAACACTAGAGCCGACTTGAAGAAACTTCCAACTCTCCCCACCAAAGTACTCAAGGAACACCCGTCACTTGCATACTGGTACGCTTACAGGAAAAACCTATTTAAAATTGTGCATGCTCTAATGTCTTTTCAGTCATACGGACCTGTAGAGGCACTGCAGAACATGAAGGGATTGACATTGCATGCTGTAGCTGGTGTTTTTTGAATACAAAAGTTAGCTTCAGCTAAACAGATGACAAAGCTAAGGGCTAAGTATGTTGAGCTTCAAGTTGTTTCAGTTAGCCTAAAAGTCTTCTACACAAAGTGTGTGCAAAGGATAAAAAATAAGAAAATTAGGGACACAGAAAATAATGAGAAAGACAAATAGAGCGTGAAGTTCATTGAGTTTGAATTTAATTTATCAACATATTGGTGGTGAATGGAAAGGCATTTTTTTTTTATTATTACAAATTATGTTAATGGAAGTATAACCAGAATACAAAAGGGCTTGATGTGATATTGTGCATCTGTTTAAATGTGTTTTTCTTTATGTGACATTGCAGTGAGGATCGAGTAATTGAGCATTATAAACAGCTGAAAGGAGTCTCCCGAGGACAGGCCATTGTGCAGTAAGTACTGAAGAAAAAACGAGTAATTAGACAGTGAATGCTATTAAGCTTTAAGTTCATTAATCTTACTCTCACCTCTATTAGCTCTCCCCTCTCTCCGTCTCTCTCTCTCTGGCACTCCTTTTCTCATCATCTGATAGAAATCAATAACTCCTCCTCACTTGCAGGAGATCAAATTCCCATTTTATCTTTTCACATTTCCAAGGTAAACCACATGCAGATGTTAAAAAGCAGCTGGCGCTTTTAATAAAAAATGTTTTTGTTCTAGGTATTTGACGTTAGTGGAATCGTTGCCCACGTATGGAGTCCATTATTATGAAGTAAAGGTAGGTCTTCCTGTGTGATTAATGGGAATTGACAGCTGCTGCACTATGAAACTCAGTCAACCAATAAGCTGTGCTCTTGCCTCACAGGATAAACAAGGGATCCCGTGGTGGCTTGGAATCAGCTATAAGGGCATCGGCCAGTATGACCTGCAAGATAAATTAAAACCCAGAAAGGTAAACATTTCCTGCTGCTTCCTCTCTAACAAGGCTGCTGATATCTCTCTGCTTCACTAATCCGACTGTGGGCATGATAGCACAGGGGTGAGGACTGCTGCTGTTGCACATGGCAGGATGATTCACCAGCTCAAATTCATGCATCATCTGTTTCACTTCAACCAAGGCTGGGCTTCAGCTGCAGCAGCAGACGAGGCCAGACTTGAAAAATTAGAGCAGATTTCTACAACTTTCTCTATTTTCTATTAAATCCCAGAGACTCACACATGCAGTGTGAACCTGCTTTTCTTGTTTCATTGCTGTTGTTTTAGCTTGGGTTGATAGAAGAAACACCCATATGAGTGATCTGTCAAATATGCTGTCCAGTGTGTGACTCTGCAGGGTGCAGACATGCAGTGCAGGGCTGTTATAGAAGAGAAGGGAAAAGCTCAAAACAATTGACCATTAATTTACTGGCAGTGTTTTCCCGTTCAAGCCCAGTAATCGCCCGACGTGGTGCAATCAATTTTCGTCTGCCGTGTTCCAAAAGTTGTGCAAGCGGCCGGCTCTGTGCAGACTGTGAGGTGTGTGTTCTGGAGAGGAGAAGAGGGAGTGAGCTGGTGATGTCAAAGGGAAAGGGGCTGGATTTGGGGCGTTATAGTGCATGTTCTGAGAATACCTGAGGAGACAAGTCAGGAGCTGACCGAAGAAGGAACAAAGTATGTGTTGACAGCAAAGTCAGGGAGGATTTAATAAGTTAAGAAACGGGACCTGTGAACAGCCATTGTACCGGTAAGATGAGATACTGTGCTTCTTTGTGTGGTTGGAACTAAAAATGCAGTAGTTTTTTTTTTTTTTTTTAATAACAAAATGATCCAATTTGTATGTTAATTTAGGAAATATTGAAGCTGCAATCAATCTTTGTAATCCTACACGTTTTCTGAAGAAAAACTGTGGATGTTTGACTCTCTTTACTTGTAACTGAACGCTAACCTCATAGTAGCATCGTCATACAAAACCACATGTTGTATCGTTTTCTGTGTGCTGTCTGTGTCTTATTCAGAGCTGCTTCAGACACGCAGTGAGTCACTGACACAAACAGATTGTTCATATCTGGCTGTTGTCAGAGAGCACCTGGGTGATATGGGTGGATGGATGAGATGAGCCATGGAAAGTGTTGTGTGCTGCGATGAGTCTGTGTCTAATGTCCCCTTGTGGCATTCTTAGCTTTCTAACACCTGCATTATTGCAGACTTGGCATGCGAGGCGGCCCAGACTGTAATGACAGTTCATGTTACAGTCTGGCTTTTTTTTTTTTTAATGACTGTGGCTGAAACAGGCTATCTTAAACACCTGCGCTGCTAATCTGATAGTTTATGGGATGTCAGTCATGATGGTCATGGCAGAAATGGCTTTGGATATTAAACATGAATAGCCACCAGGACCGAAAGCACAAATGGAGTCATTTTAAAGCCATTATTCCTGGCGGCTCATATCTCTACTTTTCAGTAAGAGGATTTTAGAGCATAATGTTATTTTCCCTAATGAGATATTTCTCATATTTACCTGCAGCTTTATCAGTGGAAGCAGTTGGAAAACTTGTACTTCCGGGAGAAGAAATTTGCTGTAGAAGTTAATGACCCACACAGGTGAGCAGCAGTAAGATTCTTCATTGTAAAGTTGATTTTTTTTTTTTTTTTTTTTGTGCTTAAAGCTGCCTTTCATTGAGTTTAGCTCTAGTTGGCACTTTCCTAAAGATATGAAATTTGCTTTCATTATAAATAGTATAAAAAAAAAACTCTATCTCACCTTCTGATTTCTTTTGCTGGTTTGTTTCTTGCAACAGGAGGGCTGTAACCAAGCGCACGTTTGGACAGACGGGCCTACTCATCCACACGTGGTATGCCAACCATTCCTTGATCAAAACCATTTGGGTCATGGCTATTAGCCAGCACCAGTTCTACTTGGACAGAAAGCAAAGCAAAGTAAGTGCCAGTTATTAGTCACTTTTATGTTACTATTAATACCATGCACAAGTCTCGGTTTGACATTTCCTTTTGAATTCTTCTAGACTAAATTAGGAACAGCCAGGAGTGTGGAAGAAATCGCCATGGATCTAACAGAGCATGGAGGAGCCAAAATAAACAGACTTGGAGATGCAGGCCTGAAAAACAACTTAATAACAGCCAGCAATGGCAGCCTGGTGTCGACAGGTTGGTTATAGTTATGTCTCTACATGGAGTCTAAAAAGTTTGTGTATTCATGGCATTTATGGTGCCAGGTAGCTCTGAAGCTCTGATGAAAGCTATGATGGATCAACACTGTGCATTCTGAATTGAAAAGTTAAGGTTACACGTTGAAAACTGAGCTCACAGTATCATGATAAAAATTAGATTTTTAACACATTGTTTTCACAGGTTCTGCAGACTCTGAAATGAGTGAAGAACAAAAGAAAGAGAAACTCTCTGAACTGAGGAAAAAAGAGCAGGAGATCCAAGATATTTTGGCCAAGAAAACAAAAGAACTGAAGAAGATTTGCCTGAGAGAGGCGGTGAGAAATCATTTTGTGTTTCACTGTTTCTGCTCTGGTGCTATATTTTGCGTGACACATATGGAGCGATGCCTGCGAGCTAGTTCAGGCGGTCAACTGGAGCTGCACCGCTACACGCACACACTCCATGTTGTCTCCCAAACACACCCTACCAAATTGGCACTCTGTGTAAGCTGGAAAAACTTCCAATCTCTCCCTCTGCCTCATCAATGCCGCTGCATCAGTACTGCTGTCTGCTTTGTCAGCCTCCCCCACCACCACCACCACCACCACCCCAGCATCCAGCTGCAAGCTCCTGCTAAGGGAGAAATATATTTAATCATCACTCCCCAATGTGTCATGTAAACACTCTGTGGGGAATGCTGAGGTTGGAGTCTAGATGCCAAACTCGTTCTGTGTTCTGCTTATTGCAATAAACATTTAAAAAGTGAGTTGAAATATTTTTTTCTGAACAGGCACATTCAGTCAGTTGGACTCCAATTATTAAGATTGATGGTCTCTGCTGTTACATTAATTTAAAAGTATTAAGGACACTTTTGGTTTCGTGTTTTCAGGAGCTGACTGGCAAGCTGCCAAAGGAGTATCCTCTCTCTTCAGGTGAAAGGCCGCCACACGTCAGACGGCGAGTTGGCACCGCTTTCAAGTTAGATGACCTTTTTCCCTACAATGAGGTCTGTATTCAACTCTTTGTGTTGTGTATGTAATATTTCATGGCATATTTTTTGGTTTAACCCTTTATTGAGCAAAGAACCATATCTGATAACTTTAGCGGACAGCCACAACGGACCACATGGATTAGTCCATGCTAATAAACAAACAAAAAACTTTTTTTTTTAAAAAGTCACAAAAGTAAAAGTCTTGAAATATCCAAATCCAATAAATTTTAGGCTTTCATTTTTTTTAATTTCCAAGTAAGGCCCTTTAAAAGGCTAAAGGAAAATATTTTACTCTTTGTGGTTGACAATAAATCACACAAAAAGATCACAGCCAGCAATAAATAGATTAACATTTGAAAATCCTAGCTGACAACAGGTTATTTCTCTGTGCCAATCTCCTTTGTTAGCAAAGTATAAAACTGCAAAGATATATATATATATCTGTGCCGTTTTTGCATATGTATA
>JAOWBC010001714.1:20081251-20109575 GCA_028566105.1 Hypoplectrus providencianus
GGATCCCTAAAGTCAGAAGGGTCAATAAATGTTTTACTTGAATTTCATGCCAGTTTCCATTTGCTACATGAAGCTGAAATCGTGTTGCATGCCTTCACAATGTAATGTGGACATTTTGCTGTACTGCATTTCCATTTCCGTTTTTCAGTTTTTTCACACGATTCAGAAATGTGTTCCTTGTTCTTTTTTTCTCAAAGTGCAATTGATTTGACATATTTTGTCTCACTGTGTGTACAGATTCCACCTGGATGGAAGCTACATGAGCATCCACTGAAGCGGACCAAACCAAACTTTGGCACAAATGAAGCCATGGCCAGCAGCACATGAAGGGGATGAAGTTGAAACATAGGCTGTACACAAACTTTCACTGCTGCCATAACTCTGTCTTTGGAAGATATTCCATGTTTTAGGTTTTGGCAGAGTCTATGTGTACGCTGTCCTCATGTTAAAGTAACCTCTGAACACAGTGATGACACTCTTGAATGACTTGCCCATGTGCCTTGGATTGGATGAATTGTACAGGCAGATGAGAATGTGTCAAGGAACTTTAAGATGTTGCACAACCACACTGGATTCAAACCCTATTGTGTTTTAAAGATGAAAAAAAGGCAACATGTGTTTTTACCGAAATCCAGCTCCATGTATTTTACCAGGAACTAGCTACTGCCTTATAAAAACAGTAGGTTATAGAATAACACGTTTTTCACCACTTTCATCTCAGTAGAGTATGATAAAAAAAATAGTCTTCAGTATACCATCCAAATTGAAAACAAAGCTTGAAAATGTTCACAATTGGGTGGACTAAATCATTCATTAGAACAGACTGTGTATTCAATTCAATTTTTTCCTTTTGTTAAACTTTTAATCAGAATGTATTATGTCAATATTGTTTATAGAAACATCTGTCTCTGTTGGTGGTGTAATGTGTTTTAAAATGCATGGTAACAATATTGTTTTTTTGTTTTTTTTTTAATAACTTCCTTTTATATTAACAGAGGACCACTGCCGTAAAAAAAAAAAAAAACCATAATCATGTCTTTTTTTCCCCTCACATATTTGTACAGTAAGTGTGTAGTTCTATGTTGTTAGATGTTGTCATAAAATATTTTCCACTGGGAACAGGATGTGAATAAATACATGTGTGAGATGTAGACGTCTGTTGTCACTTTCTTTGAGTGTCCTTGAATGTGTCTGGTAAACAACCGGTTCATGTTCTATTACTGAGTGCATGAGTCAGCTTTTAAACTAATACTTTTTTAAGTATTAACTTTCCTGCTGAGAGCCGATCAACGCCACTATCTGTTCATTAAAACATGGAGCCAGTAACAGGGTTCCCACAATTATTTAATAATGCTTGAGCTCACATTTTGAAGTGATGACTAATTGCACTGTAAATATCTCCCAACAGGATTTACTTATTTAAATACGGTTTGTCAGTCAAGCTTGTTCTTTTTCATTTAATGTTACGATTGGTTCTCCACAGGCCTCCTGCTCTCACAAAGCTAGCAGATTAAAGAAGTACATAGATGCTACAGTTGATGCTAAGCTAAAAACAGTTAGCTAAGTTGGTTCAGAGAACACAACAGCCTGCTATTTTTTATTTTTTAAAGTTATTAGAATCTCTTAAATGTTTTAAAAGTTAATTTTAACATCTCTTTAACAGGACAGTAGCTAACAAGTGGCTTAATGAGACGAGTATGAGATGATATTAAAAGACATCACACCGGACACAGACTCTCTCCTTAGTCTGCCTTACACCCCCTAGTTGGTTTTCAGCAAGAGTCTCTAAGAGCGTTTGAAAGATTTGTAAAGATTAGTTTAGCCTAATAAACATTTATTAGGTTGCAGTTTTGCTAGCATGCAATAACAGCTGGATGTTGTTGAAGATAAAACGCATCGGTAGTGGCGTTTATGTCATCCAACAGTGGAAGGGTTCACTACAGCATGAAATTACCTTTAAACTTTAGTCAGGACTCAACTCAGAAGGACCTGTCCCATCAATTTTAAACACAGTTCAGCAAATTTAGGGTGTCACTGCAGTGAACAGTTCATTGCATTTGCCATTAACTTGATTACTTCTTGACATTGACATTTTATTGTTATATGGATATTTATTTATTTTTTTAATTTGGGCAGCAGCTGAGCTTTGACTTGGCATCAAGATGGGAGGGGGAGCATTTAACTTGGCACTGTCCAAAGGTAAGCATATTTTCAAAATGTCAGACTAATTCATATAAGGTTTTTTATTTCCTCTATAAATAAAATCTGAATTTCTAGGGTGCCGAGAAATTCCTGCTAACCGTGTATCAAACTGTGCTTTGAGTAATGGTCTAAAAAAATAAATCTCAGACGGCAGAAGTGTCTTCTCTTCGAATGTTTATATCATTTCCTCTAATGACATATTACTTATTGAGATCCTCTTCTGGCTCAATCTCATGTGTTTATTGTGTAGCACTTCAGAGGTTCTGAGCTCTGGGAGGAGCTCTGTGTGCACTAGAGACTTAACACGCCCCCACCCCACCAGTCCAGTGAAAATGGTCCATCTGCTGCTGTCAATCCCACATTATCCTTTGCCTGAAGCAACTGTCATCCCAAAAGATCCTGATGGCCAGGCCAGCTGGGAGCAGGAAGAAGAATGTGAGCATGTCTCCCTGCTTGTACCTTAAATATCTTCCATGCAGTTCACAGGGTTTAATTTTAGACCCCACATGCAGCAGGAGCAAACGGTTTCAGGCTGAAGTCAAAGTCAGAAGCTTCCCAGTTTGCTCTGTCCTGAGTCACAGATCGGACAAAAGTTATTCTCCCTTTTGATATCAGCAGAAGAAAAAAGACAAATATGTCGGACAATAAAGATCTTGAGGAGCTTGATGAAGAGGATATTGACGAGGATGAACTCCTTGCTATGCTTTCACCAGAGGAGCTCAAAGAGCTCCAGAGTGAGATGGATGTTATTATTGCCCCAGATGAGAGGATACCGGTGGGGCAGAGACAAAAGGACCAGACGGAGAAGCCTCCAACAGGGACTTTCGACCACAGATCCCTGGTTGGTTACCTCTACTGGGAGAAAGAGTCCAAACGTATGCTTGAGGAAGAAAGAGTGCCTGCTACTCTGCTGCCCAGTGAGGTAAGAGGTCTAACTCTCCTTTTCAATTACCTGAAAAATTTAGTTTGGAATAGCTCTGTTCTAACTTTGGTCTGATGTTGTTTCCACCAGAAAAATTTAAGGGAGGAAACAGACAAAGAGGAAAATGTGGAATATGAAGTAATAGAGGAAGTCATTGAGGAAGAAGCTGTTGACGGGACAGATGGAGAGGAAATTATAGAGATCATTGAAGAAATAGTTGAAGAGGTTGGTGAGACGGATGAAACAGATGGAACGGAAAAAGCTGTTAATGTGAAAACTGAGGAAGAGGTGAAGCTTCCTGTCAACACCGACAAACCTGAAACTATAGACAAACAAAAAGATCCTCCACACACTGAAAAAGTACCAGAAAACAGAGCAGATGACAATCAGTTGTTTTCAAACACAAAGGAGAAGAGTGATGCCCCAAAACCCAGCACATCACAAGTTGAAGCGAAAGAGGAAATTAAAACTACAGACTCTTCGCTTCCCAAAGAGACTCCAGAGGAGCCAGAGATAAATGAAACCCCTGATAAGCTCCCTCAGAAAGAAGAGAGAAAAATTAACAAATTAAAAATTCCAAATCTGGCACTCAATAATATAAAAATGACGTCAAGGCCCTCAGGAAATGAAACAAACTTGGAGTCGACACTGGACAAAATTCGCAACAACAACCCCTCAGTCACTGAGGTGAACCTCAACAACATAGAAAACATTCCCAAAGAGATGCTCTTAGACTACGTCAACGCCCTGAAAAAAAATAAACATGTGAAGACCTTTAGTATAGCAAACACTGGTGTGGATGAAAACATAGCTTACTGTCTGGCTAACATGCTACGAGAGAATCGCAGCATTACGACTTTAAATATCGAGTCAAACTTCATTACCGGAAAGGGCATCGTTGCCATCATCCGTTGCCTCCAGTTCAACGAGACCCTCACAGAGTTACGTTTCCACAACCAGAGGCACATGTTGGGTCACCACGCGGAGATGGAGATCTCACGCCTGCTCAAGGCCAACAACACTCTCCTGAAGATGGGTTACCACTTTGAGCAGCCGGGGCCCAGGATGGTGGTGACCAACCTTCTAACGAGGAATCTAGACCGGCAGAGGCAGCTGAGGAAGGAGGAGCAGAAGCAGCAGCAGGTGAAGGAGCAGAAGGAGTTGATGCAGATGTATGAGAACAGTCTAAACCTGCCTCCCGGTTTACTGGAGATGCTCGGGTACGTACCGACTCTAGAACTCCTGCAGCAGCATGGTCTCGTCCCGCCCTCGTTAGACCCGAGCCCTGTACCTGAAACACACCAGCAGACGGAGAGGCCAGAACCTCAGAAGCAGCTCAAACACAACAGCACTCCCAAACAGCCCTGTGCAGAACCAGCAAAAACACTGAAGGACGTCCAGCTGAAGAGGACTCCCAAGAAACGTGATCCATTTTTGGACCTGGATCCGAGGGACAACAAGAGACCCGAGCGGGTGAGTTTCCAACTGAGGAAGACTCCCAAAGCCAGGGATGAGGGCACTTCAGAAGCGTTGGCTGAAAAGGCAAACCTGAATGACGTGATTAAGACTTTGAAGCCCGTCCCTCGCAGACGACAGCCGCCGAAGGTTGACCTCACGCCGCGTGACCATCTCCTAAGTGAGATCAAGAAGAGCAATGTAGCCTATCTCAAGTCTGTGAGTATCCAGGAATCTGTACTGTGAATCTGAATCTGTACTTTAGTTCTCAACTAAATCCCAATTTAATAAATCAGGTTATCTTTATTTTACCCATGAACCTATGTTCATGAGTACCGTTTAAAAGTTAGGTATTTTAAATTCATATCGACAGTAATTGTTGATTTACTCAGTTGTTACTCAGTTGAGAAGATGTTTTCTACAATGATTTGAAACCACTGTTGTTGAACTTCATGTCATTTCTTCATTCTTTCCTTTCTTGCTGGTTGCAGGTGCCCCTCCCTAAAGCGCTGGAATCAGATGAAACAAGTGTCCTTTGAGGCTGCAACACCACCTGTTTGTGTTCTTTATCATACTCATGTACACATTGTTGGATAATTTATCATATATAAGTTAACCATACCTTCATGACACATAAATATACTCCTGTAATATCACTGAATGCTGAGGTCTGTAGGATTCATAATAATAAAGGTATACACATAAGTAAACCTTATATTTAATTTTCATTGCATAGCTAAAAAATATTTTAAATAAATGTTTTCTTAGTAGGTTTGTGTTGTCGAATGTTTAAGGATGTACTCTGGAGCACACCTGTTCAATATATTTGAATTTTGCTATATAAAAAAAAATCCTCAACACTTTGACTGGAGAATCTTCTTCATTTTTGTTTTTAAAGCAATAGCTCTGTCGAAATAAATGTATCCCCAGATTGCAATAACTCCCACTATACTTTGCTATTTTTATCTGGTTCTTAAGACAAATTAGAAAACATTTAGAATCCTGAAGAACTTGTACCATGCGGATAATTAGTCAAACTGAATTGAATTGAATTACAGAGTGTGCAATCCCAGAGGTAATATTTACTAGTTCAGCAGTGTTATAAAAAACATTTTCATTAGTTTTAGGAATCACCTAGTAATACACAACTTTGTTGATGATTTAACCTAAAAAAAGACAAGAAAATGGAAAAAGACTGCCACATAAATCAGGTTATCTTTATTTTTATAGAGGACAGACATGTTCTACTTCCAGTTCTGTGATTTAATCATCACATTCCAAGAATGAAAAAGTCACATAAAAACATAGAGAATATATAATATCGCATCCGTATGACATGAACAAAATGTCTGAACTGCCATTTGTGAAGGTAGCATGCACAAACTGCAGTCAATGTGCACATGTGAAGAAGGCTCTCACTATCAGGAGTAACAGTATGAAATAAACACTTAACATTACAGATGACAAATATAATTTAGATTTTATTTTGTTTATAAGGAAAGGGGATTTGATCCCATCAGAAAAAATTGAAAATAGCATGGGAAGTTAATTAATTTATTTAATATTTTGTCTCATTGCCATACTTATATACCTTATATCCACTAGCCATTTTATACATTTCAGCATGCTAGTATATGAAAACAAAAACATCAGAAATAACAACAAACATGTACATATCATGGCATAATATTCAAACAATAAAGCTGCACTTGCCATTCATTTTTCATTGTTGCATAGCTGTGATCAGAAGGGATACACTCAGGCCAGCCTGTATGGTCAGGAACTGTGTGCACACATCTTTTTGAGAATAGGAATATTTAAACTCCAGGATTATTAGTCAGGACATAGAGCCATGTCTACACATGAAGCAAACTGGTCTCAGATCAGTATTCATACAGCTTCTAAAGTGACTAAATGGGAGTTATTGCTGTTCAATAAGCACTTTACTGGGTGTTGGGGGAAATTAAACATGCTTGTCTGAGGTAGCAAACTGAAAGGGTCTGATTTCTTGTTTAGAACAAACGCAACTGGTATCTAATAATAGCATCAGATATTGTGTTCAGACATTCAGCTGTATTACGCTGAAATAAATACTCAGTCGTCATGTGGAACAAAGTGCGACATCGACAAGGGAAATGATTTGATTTCAGAACGTTTTTTGACACAGGAATGACCTTTGGTAACCTTTGGTGCCCATTGCCTTTCAACATCCATTCCACGCTGTGATTGTGCAAATCTAGTTTTAATGTATCTATCATTCTGTGAGTAAAGTCACAAGAATATAAAATAATCAAGTCAACTAAATGGGTAACAAAAAAAAACTTTGGGAATGCAAACATCAGTAACTTTACATGTACAGAGGGGATGAAAACTCAACACGTGGGGCTATTCTAAGGACATTTGAATCCAAACTGTATGAGACTGACTTCCTTTGGCACAAGTCTAGCTTTAGCCTTACTCCTTCAGTTTGCCTTCAATGAAATCCTGGATCTTGTTCATTTTCTCCTCCTGCTGATCCAGGAGGTCCATGATGACGCCCATTGGGGTTTTCTTCAGCCCAACACCCTCTATCTTGTTCTCCAGTCTGTTCTTCATGTTGCGGAGTCTCAGAGAGGCATGGATCAGAATTACTGCAGAAAAAACAACAGCAAGGTATTTATACAATGTGTAACTAAAAACATACAATTCAGTGTCTCAACCTTATTAATGACTCTCTTGGGAGATAAGAAAACAAAATGTGATACTGTTGAATCACAGGCTTTAAAGCAGGTGAAAAGGTCGGCGTTATTCCCATGGCAGGCAGATACTGAATGCATGACATCAGCCAGCAAATGTAGTTCTGTCCAAATCAACAACCCATAGCAACCTGTAAACACAACAGGCAGCAGTGGGCAGACCTTGGGTGAAGCTATCAAACAGCCTCATTCTTCCGCCATGATATTTAAAAAGCTACATTCACTCCAGCGATCCAAACCATCAATTACCTAAACCTTACTGCTGACTGCCTGACTCTAAATGTATTTAGAGCAGTGCAACAAGCTATCCATCTGACCCACAGTACAGCTCACTTTGTAATGCTGACTTTACTTCGCAATTTGTGCTCCAACTAATCCATGTCAGTAATACTGTACCGTACACGCAGTTCAATCCCTTCAGTGACTCACAGAGCGAGAGAGCATTTGGAAAAACTTGTTCATCCACAGAAAAACCTCAGTCATGCATCCCCGGGTGACTCACCATTCCACTTTAACATTAGCGAACACGTGTTGACAATATACTGTTGAGCACACAAGTTAAAATTCTAATCAGATTCACCCAGAAGCTAAATTTAAATGTACTTAAAGTACAAATAGTTTACCACATCTCTTAAATGTAAGTGCTGGGAAAGTAACATTTGATGCCTCAAAATTAACATATGTTTTGCACTTCTATGTCAAAATGACAACGTGGCAGAAAACAGAAAGGAATGTGTGTGAGGTTCTTCCTAAGTGAACCTAATTTCACATGGGCTGTGCCTTTTAAAGTAAAGAGGGAGCGTATGGGAACCTCATACACAATTAAGAATGAACGACAGCATTTAAATCAAAGAGGAGTTTAACTTCCTTCATTTGGCAGCACCATGCTTGGCTTTTTTTTGTATGTTTTTAAGATCCACTTTAAAGATCTTTCCGGCCACAGAGGAAGTGACATTTTAAAATGTTAAATAGAGCAGTTTTAATGCAATAAAAAAGACATCATGCTGCAGGAACAGCATTTATCTCACTCAGAGTTCAACTCAAACTTTCTTCATTCACTTAAACCAGAATGGGGTACAGTAAGTACAGGGTGTGATATCTGCCAAAGCCACTTCTCCACTCCCTTTTTGAAAGTAAACAACAAACCGTGTAACTTACACAGCAAAGGGAAGGTGATTCCGAAGATAAAGACCATAACGCCGCCACACAGCGACAGCAGAAAGTAACTGGTGACCATGACCCCGATGACAAACAGAGTGGGGTTCTTCTTTTTAAAATTCTTGACCATGACTTTGTTCTCGCCTGCCCACACTGAACCCATGAAGACCAGAGTCACCACAGCTCCTCCCAGAAACATGCCGAATGGGTTCAGGAACCTGAGTATGGGAAAATGAAAGTGACAAATTGAACACGGTCAGTGCATCTTGGCATTGTTTTTTTTAAATAGCACAACCTGGTGGCAACAACAATAGCTGACATACTGACCAGTTGGTGCATGCCATGAGTGGGCAGATGCCTGCAGTAAGGCCTTGACTAGATGATGACTAGATGATGACTAGATCATGAACTAGTCAAAGAAACCTACCAAACTGGCTTGGTATGTATACATATATATACATATTTAGAATCACAACTAACTACAGTGATATGTGAGGAGCTCCAAATCCAATGTAGCATAACTAGTTCTTATCAACACTCAACATCCTGGTAAAAAGTGTCGATTTCAAAGTAAAGATTATTTGTGTTGGTGTTTTCATAGATAATATAAAGCTTTAACAGGCATTTCCAGCTAGCCAGAGCGTTATTTTTTTTTTACTATCTTAGCAAGAAAATATTTACCTTAACTGCTAAAGGCCAAAGAAGGTAAATGCCTAGGTAGGCCTAAGGTAAAGTCAGAGAATATAAAGTGTTACAGTGTCTTAAAGGTAGGTACAACAACACCAAACGTTTCAGAAATAGCCTGTATGGTCATGATGGGTGTGGACTGAAGGTATGCGGGCTAATTAAACACAGTGCCAGTGATGCTAGCTTGCTTCCGTTAGCATGCTACCACTACTCACCCTACAATGAGGAAAACCACCACAGCCACTGCAAAATAATTCGTCTGGTAGTACAGCAGATTGCTGATCACTCTGTTGTTCCATTTGGTTAAATCACCGAATTCGGGTTTGGCAAACCGGTCCGTTCCGGGGAAGAAATCATCCCACGGTCTGAGCGGTGCAAGCTCCATCTTGGCTGCCATGTCTTCTCAAAGCGTAGTGAAGCGGGGCACGCATACAAACATACCCACACGCGCTGCGTGATATTTTGACAGGCCAGCTGATCACAGCCTGAACCCGGAGGAGGGGACTTCAACGACAATGTCGCATTCTCGCGAGAGTTAGAGTCTTGCAGAAGTGTTTGAAATGTTAGACTTGCGTTGTAGAAAGCGCAGCAAAACTTAAGCGAAGATTTGATCGAACATTAAAAATGGAACATTAACAGTCTACTGCGATTTTTTCAAAATAAAATTATTAACATAAAAAAATTTAAATTATTATATTTAAATGTGAATTCTGAAATCGTAATCATTATCATTACAGAGCAACATATAGAAACATTGCCAATATTTTTATTGCGTTTTTTTTCTGTCTAGAATTCTATGACTGTTTATATTCAAATGTAACGATATTTAAAATATGAAATCTAAACAGTATTATATCATTTAACAGTATTATCATTACAGAACACCACACACAATGCAGTCTCAGAGCAAAACATTTTCCTGTGATGAAAAATAAAACTACAAATATATGTAACTGTGCCGTTCAATATCCGATGTTGAATTCCTGTCATATATTGCTTAAGTGGGCATCATTAACTTGTAATTTGATATCACCATGGCAAAAATTTTACGCCCAGTCGTTTTGTTTAGGAGAAAAAAATACTGTACATTTCCTATATGTTTACTTGCCGCAGCCGTGCGCAGCTTTGACGCTCGGAAACACAGCACTCACAATCGGGGACATGGGACCGTGAAAGTATGGCGGATGCCGAGGAGCCGTAAGTCTCAATGGACGACAAATATGATTTTAATGCAGTTAAACTAGCACCCTTTGTCCATAGCCCGGCATGCTTGAGCCATGTTTTACTTTCTTCTTCCAGGGAGAAGAAAAGAAGGCGAATAGAGGACCTGACTGAGAAGTTAGTGACGAATGCAAAATAAAGGTCTCTGACCGGCAGCAGGTTTGCGTTGCACTCTGAGCAGCGACTGCTGGGCCAGGAGACATGAAAATATACACCATAACCAGGGACAGCCATAATAACCATGTTAACTGTCTGTACAGTTCATCCTTTCATACAATTTATCAGATCCCTCTATTAATCCTAATGCAAAGACCCTGCACTGCAGCATGCCTGTGCCTTTTTCACGTCAAATCCGGAATTACATGATCGCACATCATAGCTGTGTACCTGTCCATACTACACAGTAATCCTAATCAGGTTTTGAGTGGTGTGTTCAATACAAATCCGGATTTTAATCTAAAATTGACTCGTGCCACAATGCAAATGCAAAAAGGAAATTAAAAACTTGACAGTAGAAAAACAATTCGTGTGCAACAAAGCAGTGGTGGATCTGGTTTCCCTGCCATTAGTTATTCACATCTCTCAGTGAAGTCATTCACACCTTGTAGTTCTAGTGACCCATCAATAGAGAATAATTTCTGCTGTGTGTCTGAGTGCCTAACTACTGTTGTGATTATTATTATCATTACTTTATTCACATGTACAGATTATGTGTACTAAAAAGCTAAGTAACAGTACTTTCCACCCAGTCCAGGTGATTTTGATTTATCTGAAAGAATTTAGTATTTTATCATGTGAATTATAAATCATTTACCAATAGTAGCTTTATTGGCTATTTAAGGAGCCATCAATTTTACACATATGTACAACAGAACCAATGCTGTTTTTTCTCATTAATCTTCTTACATTTGTTTTATACATATATTTTGATTCATCGTAATGACTGTCATTAACATGGCCAACTGCTTTCTTTCACTACCTTGTCAAAGATTTTTCATACTAGGATAATATTAAATGCAAGTAATGAGTGACCTGTGACATATTAGAGGTAAAAGCCAGGAGAAATCTGCTATTTGAAGGCTTGATACAAGTTGAGTGCATCTCTGTGTGTCGTATGTTCAGAATGGCTGTAGATGGCGGACACAGGGATGGAGGTTGCGACTGGGATGGTCGCTGGAACCATGTGAGGAAGTTTTTGGAGAGACCTGGTCCCTTCACCCATCCTGACTTTGAACCAAGCACTGAGGTGACACAGAAACACCTGCTGAACTGAATCATTCTTTCACAGTGATATTCCAGATCACAGTACATTTTTTATTTTCTGTCTCAGTCTCTACAGTTCCTGTTGGAGACATGCAAGATCCTGGTCATTGGCGCAGGAGGACTTGGATGTGAACTCCTCAAAAATCTGGTAGGAAGAGTTTTTTGGTTTATGTTAAATCAGTCCTCACTCAAATGTAAGTTTACTTCATGCATGTTTAGTCATTCATACCTGGTGTTTCATGTGCTTTAGGCCCTGTCTGGGTTTCGCCTTATTCATGTGGTTGACATGGATACGATCGATGTGTCCAACCTCAACAGGCAGTTTCTTTTCAGGTGGGTTTCAGCTTCTACCTCCTCCAAACGCGTTTAATACTTGACAAACACAAATTGTTACCGGTGATTAGGGTTGCCCCTTCTTCGTCTATAAATTGGCTAGTTATTTGTCTGATATGAGTCGATCAAGCTTTCCTTGTTCAATTTACACTTTCTTTATGTGCTGAATCATGTGTATCCTGAAAAATTCTTCCCATCCAGTGTTCATTATGGAGACAGTTGCTGTGTACTCCAGTACTCATACTAGCATACTATTTATTCTGCTTGAAATATGTTGCAATTTAAAACATTTCAAATGTAGTATGCCAAAAATTTCAGGGTCTCCTACTTCAAATGGTTGCATTTTGCAGCATATAAGCCAGCATGCCTTCCTAGCTATTCTCACACACAGCATTAATGAACTAGAGTCCAAAAGTTCAAGGTTCAGTGTCATGAGCTTTATTTGCTGCAGTACTTAAAAAAACATGTCATTTGACAAGAAGCTACAGCTACAGACCTGTCAATCAAATCAACAAAATAATTGAGATTGAAATGATTTAAAATGCCTCTCCTTAATCGTAATATAACAATTCCAGTGTTTAACTGCTCTACTCATCCATTTAGGCCCAAAGATGTTGGACGACCAAAGGCGGAGGTGGCTGCAGACTTTGTCAACAGCCGTATTCCTGGATGTAAAGTTGTCCCGTATCCTTTGCAGCAGCAGTTTTTACGCCTGGCTTAGTTTACAATGTATAAACCCGTCTTAATCAGGATTTCTATTCCTTAATTTTAACACACAGTCACTTTAAGAAAATCCAAGATTTTGATGAGTCCTTCTACAGGCGTAAGTGTTTTCTGTTTTTCTCTGTTTCTCTTCACCAAGTTAGGACCTTAGAGGTTTAAAATACTCCCTCTTTTTGCAGAGTTCCATATTATTGTCTGTGGACTTGACTCCATCATTGCCAGACGCTGGATGAACGGGATGCTGGTAAGAAAGAAAGATTTCACTTGATATACTTTTGCATATTAGGAGCATATAAAGAGATATCATTGATTTTTCCTTCCCTAGATATCACTACTGAGCTATGAAGACGGGGTCCTGGACCCCAGCTCCATCATCCCTCTCATTGATGGGGGAACGGAGGGCTTTAAAGGAAACGCTCGCGTCATTCTGCCCGGCATGACCGCATGCATCGACTGCACATTGGAGCTGTATCCGCCACAGGTTTGTCACTGTACCACAGTGATTTATCTTAGTTTCACTTAAATGATGTACATAATTACAGTTGAAAACCAGTTTTCTGTTTTTAATGGATTTATGATATGACAGAATAGTTAATCAACCTATTAACTTTACAAAAGCTTTCACATCCGCTGTTTAGCTCATCTTTTGGGTGTGAGAAAGCATCTGTGGTGCACAGGAGGTGATGCTTCACGTTTCCATCTGCACCAGCAGCTGTTCGCTCGTAAAGAAAAAAAAAAAAATTGAAAGAATTTCATAAACAAAAGACGTGATCCCTACCAGACCGAGCAGAACAAAAAAATGGTGCCAGAAATTTAGAGAATAACTTGCCACAGAGAGACAGACAGGTGAGGTGTAAATCCAGCACAGCAGTGACTACTTTGCATCACAAATCTTGCCAACACACCCAAAAGAATGTTATGGATCTCTCTGAAGAACAGAGAAACGGTCTTCCAGTACTCCTTAATGCCTGACCTTAATTTTACTGCCCACAGATAAATTTCCCCATGTGCACAATTGCGTCGATGCCCAGGCTACCAGAACACTGCATTGAATATGCCAGAATCCTGCAGTGGCCCAAAGAAAAGCCGTTTGGAGGTAAGCTGAAGCTTTCACACTTTTTTTTTTCACTTTAGCACATCTAATCACATTACTAAAGGCATAATGAGTGAGAATAGTCCCTCGCGGTGGTTTGCTTGCCTCGTTGTGTTTGTGTTTTTTTGGCACCGTGTCTGCCATTTTTGTAGCTTCCCCTTGGATGCATGCTTACAATCTGGCACCTGGGCACCCTCACACCCTGGGCACCCTCACACCCTGCGGGATGTGTGGCAAAAAAAAGCAAGAAAAATAGAGAAAGAGGCAGAGGGCCATTTTTTATGTATAAGCCTTGGTGAAATCTTTTGGGAAAACATAGTCATTCTGTCTGTGTTCATTATTACACTCTTTCTCAACTAGACACCAGCCTAGATGGAGACAGTCCAGAACACATCCAGTGGGTGTTTGACAGAGCCCAAGAAAGAGCTGCAGAGTTCAACATCACAGGGGTGACGTACAGACTCACTCAAGGTGAACTTGTGAATTTAAGGCAATAATTTATTCAGTGCTAACATGGTATGTTTTTTTTTGTGACAACTTTGCTTGTTTGTAATTGACAGCTCTTGAGCTCACAAGTGGCTTTAAGTGCTGGAATGAAAACTGTGACTGTTTTTGTGCCACAGGAGTTGTGAAGAGGATCATTCCCGCTGTGGCATCAACTAATGCTGTTATTGCTGGTATGACACTCAGAGACGGTGACAGAAAGGAACTATTTGAAATCATTCTCGTTCTACCTCACCTATTGTTTTGTGGCATACAGTTTGAAAACATTTTCTTTTCCCATTTTGTTCTATTTCTGAGCCAGAAGGGATCATATTTTGCATTGGAGCGCACATTATTATACATTATTATACCCATTCCTCACTGTTTTGGTTTCAAAAAGGCAAAAGACTCAGCAAACTAAAGCACCATGCACAGTTATTTAGCATGTGGAAAAATCCAAAGCTCGACAAACTCTCCTTTGGGATTTATTTAGCTGTGGAATGTAACTAAGTACATTTACTCAGGTACTTCACTTATGTATATGAGGTATGTTAACAGCTTTAGTTACTTTTCTGGGTCAAGATTTAGCATAGAAATCCTCATCATTTTAATTAAATAAAATTCTTAATTAAATGTCAGTACAGTAAGAAGTTAAAATGAGCCCCATTTTTACAAAAATGAAAACACGTGTTACATAAATGCATAATTACAAATCTTATCAGATATTAATTTATAACAGTGTGAGTGGGGCCATTCTGCACAATGAGTACTTTAATTTTTGATACTTTAAATATAATATGATGCTGATAATTTTGTACTTTTTCTGAAGTAAGTTTTGAATGCAGGGCTGTAACGTGTAGTGGAGTAATCTTGCAATGTGCTGTTAGTACCTTTGTTTAAATCTGAATACTTTTCCAGCACTGGATTTATTGCTCTTAGCCAACTTTCCAACTCATGTCTAGATACCTAACGTTGTCTTTGTTTTCCATAGCTACCTGCGCTACCGAAGTTTTTAAAATTGCAACAAGGTTAGGAGCAGAAATTAATCCTCAAAATCTCCTCAATTAATTTTACAACTGAGAACACTATTTCACGAGGTTTTGTTTTGCAGTGCGTACATCCCTTTGAATAATTACCTGGTCTTCAATGACGTGGATGGACTCTACACCTACTCTTTCGAAGCAGAACGAAAGGTTTGTGTGCAAATTGTCAGCAAGGTTGACAGCCCATAGCTGACTCGTCTGCTGTGTAATATGTATTTTACAAAGAACATGGAATAATGGGTTAACTTCGCATCATCTTTGGCCCACAGGAGAATTGTTCGGCCTGCAGCCAGGTGCCTCAAGATCTCCAGTTCCCTCCTTCTGCCAAACTACAGGAGGTTTTAGAGTACCTCACTGAGAACGCCTCTCTGTGAGTATTCAGAAAAATCAAAACATTGTGTAATGCTTCCTTAGGTAAAATGTTGCCAAGTTCCTTATTGTGTTGGAACATCATCCCCACTTACAAGGGATGAAGATCTTCCTTTTTTTTTACCTTCCAAGAGGTTTAAAACTGGATTTCACTCAAAGAAGCATAACAAAAACCCAAACAATCAACCTTTTCTCTTTATCTTCCTTTATTCTAAGGCCAGTCAATTTGGTGGCAAATATTTCAATAAGCAAACAAAAATACAAGTATTACACACAAAATTCATTTTGCGCATAATTACATAGTCTCCTTTATGTTGACTAATTGATAATAATTTTATATATTTATTAATACTTTTTTACTGATAATACCTAAATGAATAATAATCATGTGTACAAATGTGTTTTAGACAAATGAAATCCCCAGCTATCACGACAACTCTGGAGGGGAAGAACAAAACGCTGTATTTGCAGGTAATATTTAATATCTGATAATGGCTGCATTGTGTTTCTTTCTTACCTAAATTGCATTATAAACAACAATTAAACTACAATTACATTCTTATTCCAGTCTGTTAAGTCTATCGAGGAACGAACAAGGCCAAACCTCTGCAAGACTCTGAAAGGTATGAAGCCGCAGAGCTCCAAGCAGTTTGTCCCAGTTTGTCTAAAGCATCGTGCTGCAGCTGACTTCGATGATAACATAATATGTGTGTTTTTCTCTCCGACACAGAGCTGGGCTTGTCGAATGGACAGGAACTAGCGGTGGCTGACGTCACCACGCCCCAGACGGTTCTCTTCAAGCTCAATTTCACCACCTGAACGCTCATTACAGCAGGCAGTCAGCACTGATGTCAGATGGACTGCATCCGAAAGCAAACGGGGTCTTGCATCACGGTGTTGCTGTGATGTTGCAGTAGCACACTTGATATGATAATGTAAATAATACGTGTGAGGTCTCGCTTTGGGGGATTGGATTTGGTCATCATATGAATATAAAAATCATTTAGCGACATTGTTTTCTATTAGGAACGTTTACATCATGACGTATTTGTCCTGTTTTGACTTGTAGCTATTTCCCTGTCAATAATATGAGAATTATCATGTGCACTATGCTCCAATAAACTTTTATTATCATGGTTGTCGAGGAAGCGTCTCTAACCAGTTTCTTCTCTTCATTTCACAGCCACAGGGAAGCCTTACAGTTTACCTTTTAAACACATTAGCTGCAGCTGGAATTCACCCCCAACACATTATACTTTTACTCAGTGGTGGATTTTAACAAAGTACCTTTACTCAAGTTCAGTTTTGAGCTACTGGTACTGAAACTGAACATTTTGAGGCAATATTGTACTTTTTATTCCACACAATTTATGGAACATTTTAATTTAATTTTTACATCAGTAAATAATCTGAATATTTCTTCTATCCTGTTTTTTTTTTTATAAAACAGGACAGAGTCTGTTATTAAGATTTACAAATAATAATAAAAAAAAAATGTTTTATTTCTGGAATAATAACTGCTTTATGTGAAAATCTTGGTCTTATCTAGTGAGCGGTATCTATTAACCTCTAATCCACATTTTTCCCAAAATAGAAAATTACTTCTTTAATTTGAGTCATTAAAAATAGTTAATGATATTTTGGGGGGAATTGTATTTTCAGAAGAGGCCTAATTAAATATTTATAGCTCAGTATGACATTTTGCTTCATTAGTGGTTTGCAAATATAAATTTGTATTCTGGGAATAAACAGGTGTGAAATCTCACCTTTGCTGTTTGGCAGAGTGACAGATTTTTTTTTTTTTTTTTTTTTTAAATATGACTTGAAAGAAAGATATTGTTTGAGAACAGGCCTTGGCCTTGAGATGCAGTTTATATCCTGTGTCCGCTGTGTGACAGGACGTCGATACTCACTTTAAGCTTCTTAGGGCGCTAATGAAAGTGGCCGCATATTGTCCAGGGGACAGATGGTTTCTGGCTTGATTAAGTTTTAATTTTCCTGACGGGAAAAGCTGGCAGGCTTTGCTCGTCGGAGTGATCCCGCTGTGTTCACAGACCAACATATCTCTCACATCACATCCTGCCTTAAAGGTAGGAACTCCAGGTAGAGGAACTCAAGTGTGAAACTGCAGGTTTTCACCGAGCAGACGTGTTGACTGTTATCTCAGCTGGGGCGTTATTTAGCAGCACACGGGTGGTCTCGCGACTTTTTTTTTCTGTCGCTCGTGCCCGGAATTGAGGAGGAAAACTTCTGAAACAGGAGGATTATATCTCTTCCAAACTTTGGCATCTTTGCTCAAACCGTCATCATATATATTATGCATGATGTTAACCCAGACACTGACGGAGGCTTCTGCAGCAACTTATCATGCATATCAATAACCTGAGCAGAGGTAAGTGCTTGAATATATTAAATATTCATCCCAATCACTGTCAAAGTTTGGGAAAATAAAGTGAGCTTTTTGTTTCTATGTATTCTCCCGTTTTTCCCGTAACAAAATAATTATTTTTTATTATTAATTGTTAAAATCAAGCAGGGTGACCTTTAATTTTGATGTTGTAAACACATTCTGCTGTTATGTTTATGTTAAACAGGAGAATCCAATGTTTGGACACAAACATTATTATAAAAAAAGTATATATTATTATATTTATGCATCGCAAATAATTGATAAATGATGAAAAAGTACTTTATCAATTCAAATAGATGTGTGATATGAGTAAAATTAAAACTGGTTTACTGATTTGACAAATAATGAATAGCCCACTATTCTTATAATCAATTAATTTTTTTTTTATTTACCAACATTTATAAAAAAAAAAAAAAAAAAAAAAAAAAAAAAGGCTGTTTCCAGTTTCTTAAATGTAAGGAATATACTGATTGTTGTGATATGTTTAACACAATGGCAAATTGAATAGACTATTTTTAAGGTTTGGACCTCAGTGAAATTTATTGAGAAAACAAACTTCATATTCACTGATAAAGAAAATCAGTTTCAGCTCCACAAGGAGATAAGTAGTGAGGGTAAGAGCCAAAAACACATGAGTAAATAAAGAAATGATGTTTCACGTTATATATATATTTTTGTCTTGCATTAGTTTTTCCTGTGATTTGAAATAAAAGTCCATGTCCCAGTTTTTCTTGTGACTCATGTAGAATACAACTTGTTTTGGAGGGGGAATTTAGCCCTGAACACAGACATGTTTACAGCTGAAGGGATAATATGAGTCAGAAATGAGTGCAAGAATCCACTCTCATCTGCCTCATGAGTCTGGCCTCTGATTGGGCTTTTAGTGGCATTTCTTTGATTTGCCTTGGTTTGGCTCAGTGATTTAAGAGTTACGATGAAGAAAAAAAGATGCAATGTTTTATGAGCCATGTATCAGGAGTCAGAGAATATCAGAAGCCATATTAATTTACTTTATGGTCGCACACTCAAGGAAGAAGTACTGGCCTAATTCCTAATGATTAAGTGTGGATTAATGTGTCTGTCCTTGCAGGCAAGATGAAGACGAACACACTGGCCGGACCATTACACTGGGGCTTCCTGCTCCTTTGTATAGCAGGCTTCTGCAGCCTGCTTGTGTCCGCTGGCAACCAAAGCTCTCGAGGACAGGCAGGTGAGTGTCAGACCCAACCAGACCAGTCACACCCCCCCTGAGGGACTCATTATAGCTCCTGGTCACCAGCCTAGTCGCCGGGTTAGTGGAGGATTCAAGTTAAGCAACAACAACCTGACACTCACTGTGCTTCTCATTAGAAACAGAAATGGAGTTTATACATCAGTACTGATTTAGGTTGATTTTGCAGACCTACTGTGCATTTATGTTTGCAGCTTTTAAGCCTTTAAACTGTCTTTATGTCACAAGCATGATGTGATTTTTTCAGCACAATCTCAACTTTAAATCTGAATAATTGAGATTTTTTTATTTCAAGTAAATGATGAGTGATTTAATTCCAATTGTCTTATGAAGCTGAAAGTTTGCATATATGAATAATTCAAAAACAGCAGTTTTCTTTGGTTAATTGAAAGTGAATGATCAGGATTTTTATAATTATAAACACTACATTTTATATTCCAAAGAGTCAAGTTGCAAACCAGCTCAAGTCCACCTTCGGGTTTTACAGTATACCCACCTTTCACTCATAAATACAATTTGCACCTGTCTCACCAACAAACATGACACACTGGACAGGCATACACAAAGATTTATTCAGTTCTAGCAGTTATATATAATCAAAGAAATACAATGAAAATAATTACATTAATATAAAAAATAACTTCATGTCTCAAAGGTTTGGTTTAACAAATTTAGGATTTATACATTCTTATACATTAACCAATATTGTTAATTCTTAGTACAGGAGCGATTTATTTCCTCTTAGTATTTTGCTATGTATTAAGTCTATTAATAATAAATAGTGTTGTTTAGTTGACTTGACATTGTTTCATTTTTAGTTAATTTGGTTAGGTAGGCAGGCAGAGAACCAGCATGCTCCTGTGGGTTTTTTTTTTCTTGTTTTTTTTTTTTTTTTATCAGCACAAGAGTGGCATCAGGAGCCATGCACTCTCCAGTGTTTGGCAAAAAACAATATTTCCAGCTGTAATTTTTGGGAGCAGAAGCATGGAGTGTCATTAAATGGTGCTTCTAAAGTGTATTGGAGTTACACTTGAGTAAATACAGTTAGATAGCTGACTTCAAAATTAAAACTCCTGTTTTTTTATGATTACATGTATAATTTGGGGATCATAGCTTTGCATTCTGCATTCCCTGACTTTTAAATAACTAACCCTAACCCAGCATGAAGGGCTTTTTCTCTTTGTGGTTTGATTTGGCACTGCATCTCTTTTATTTGGAGTTCACATTCAGTGCATCATCAGGATGAATCATCAGAGGTGCAACCATAATCACCATTTTTCTGTGAAATGATGCAGAAGCAGGTGTGGGAGAAAAACATTTCTGCCCATATTCTTAATTCAGCTATTTTTCAGTTATTGAAGCAAACAGAAACATTAGCTCACACAGATTACAATGAGGATTTCTGCTAATATGTTTTGTTTTCAATGCTGTGACACGTGAGCTGTTGCTGGTAATCCACATGGGGGTGCTGTAGCTTCACAAACATCAGTGTCAGATAAAGTATTTTATGATTCATCTCATATGTTAATCTGAATGAAAGACACACAAAAAGACTGCATGTCTTTACATTTAACATATAGTAAAGCCAAGAAAGCTTCTGTGCAATCTGTAAAATAGATCTCTACTGAAATACAAAACACTGTATACAAATTGCTCTCTTTTCCTCTAAACTCTCTTCCTAGGGTCATCACAGGAGAGGACAGGGACTTGTGAAGTGGTTGCAGCTCATCGTTGCTGCAATAAGAACAAGATTGAGGAACGCTCTCAAACAGTCAAGTGCTCATGTTTCCCAGGACAGGTTGCAGGGACAACAAGGGCTCTGCCCTCTTGTGTTGAAGGTAATATTACTAGGACCCTCTTCTACCTCTCTTCACCAGGAATATTCTGACATGACATGAATATATTATCTGCAAAAGTGGAGTTGGGTTACTCAGTTTCACCACAGTCCACTGATACCAAGGCTGCTGAGGACCAGAGAGTGCAACATCCGATTTAGATGTTTTTTTCCAAACAAGTCTTTTGTGAAGTGAAGTCCTTCCATCTAAAATGTGACCTTCGGCTGTGGTGTGTTTTTCTCCAGCCTCCATTGTTCGTCAGAAGTGGTGGTGTAAAATGGAGCCGTGTCTGGAGGGGGAAGAGTGCCGTGTTCTCCCTGACCTCACTGGTTGGTCATGCATCTCTGGCAACAAAGTAAAGACCACAAAGGTAAGGCCTGCATTAGTCTGAGCCACAGCGGCAGGAACGCTGCACAAAGCCTCTACACAACATAGCTTTAGTTTAAAGCATGGTATTTATAGTCGCCTTAAAGCAGTCATACAGTAAATCCTCTGCTTTTTTTTATTGCTTTACTCTTATGCAAAACAGCGGCCGACCGACTTGTGAATGCTCATCATAAAGCTTTATTTTAGTAAGCCCTCCTTTGATGCTGAAAGATTCCACAATCAAGCATAATCACCGCTCCCATTGGCCATATCAACCCTCTTGCTCTCCGCCAGGCACAGTTGGCTCAGAAAACCTAATTCTATAATCTGGTGAATGATGGGGCCAAGAGGACAAACATGAAATAAGCTGAAAACTAATACTGAACAGTAAAATCCATGTAATTAAATCTGACGGCCAGAGGAAACCCCACTGCGTTTAGTAATGCACTTTCTTATAAGTTGGTTATTTCGTTGCTGTTTTATGTGTTTGATTCCTGGGGAGACATTTTACAGTGAATCAGGGGCGAGTTAACGCTGGCAGCATGCAGCCTCTGATCAAAAGATACCTAGAAGTCACATGGTCAGAATATAGCATTGAAATATAAGGTAGAAGAGAACAGCAGGGGAAGATGCACTCAGAGCTGTTATCCAGGCGCACAATTCACCCCAAAATAAGAAAAACAAACTATTATTTTTAATCTTGTGGATTGTTTTGGTGTTGGAGATGGGCGCCCTCTCTTGCATATAATGACACAATATGGCATTTTGCTTGTGATGTGATGTCCCAAAAAACTATTATTTGAAAATCTAAAGAGTAAATCATGCTCCAGTTACTCAAGATTATCCACAGACAGAAAGAAAATAATAATAACGCAAATAAAATTGAGTTTCTGGAAAGTTATATTTATTAATGTATATTTTGGCATCTTTAAACATTACATGCTCTGAAAAGGTATGGTAGTTCATTGGCTTATCTATAGTATTGAAAAAAAAAAATCAGCCTGCACACACACGTCTTTTCTTAACGACTGCCTGTCAGACTCATCAGCTTGCAGCGTCACAAGGATTGATTTTTTTTTTTCCAAAGGGAGATTAGTTTTTGAAAAGTCCTGCTCTTTTTTCCTCCTCCTAATTTTCTTTTGTTCAACCGTAGTTGAACAGCTTTCCTTATTTGTTTTGTTTATTTTCAAAAGGGAGAAAATGATTTCAAGCTTCAATTATAGTAAATAGACTGTCCAACCAAATCCAAAACTTCTGTTTTCATTACTTTAAGGGCCACTGTAACTGAGATTAACTATGATAATAATTGTGCAACACCTTACACCGTGGTAATTAGTATCTCTACTGTTGATATTTCCATTGCTAACAACAAAACAATGTAGACTCATAAACAGCAGTAAGAAAATTATGTATATTTATTTTGGGTTAACCGTTTCTTTAAGTAAAAGTAGCAATACTGCAGTGTGTAAATACTGTTGTAACTAAAGCACATGCTATTAACATTTTAATTAAGTAAAAATACAAAAGTATAAACATTCATGTTTTTTAAAAGTTGCAAGAGTAGTTAAAGTATCCTCATTTCATAATCCTTTTAATTCTAGATTAGAGTTATTAGTACATTAATGTGTACATCACTTTAACGTTGCAGCTGGTAAATGTGGCATGAATGACTTTACATACTCAATGCAATGACATTCTTATCAAATCCCCCAGCTTTATCTTATGGAAAATATATAGAAATGATTGTCATAACAGAAAGCGATTGTAAAATGTTGTACTTTCTCGTGTTTTCTTTCAGGTGGCACGGTAGCAAGACAGCAGCTCCATCTAATCAGTGCGACCCTGTCCCGGCCTGCTGCAGTCCCCTTAACTAACACTGGACTCTGAGGACAGTGAACGCCCCGTCAGATAGAGCAAAGAACAATATAGATTTAATTAGATATCTCCTGGCTGAGCTTTAAACTGCAGGAACTCATTATTTTAATTTCCCTTTTGCTTGAACACAATTTGAGTTGGGGTTAATCCCGTGGAGTGAACAATCTATTAGCAACTGACTTCAGATAAAATGTCGCTGCACCCTTCCCCGAGTCCAAACAGGCTGCTCCTGCAAAAGTCTGTATCATTGTTTCAGTGCTTGATATGCTGGGCACATTGTGATGCACTCAATCAAAGTTTGGATGGGCCTGCTGGCAGACACTTAAAAAGAGATTTTGTGGATTTTCAGGAGGCAGAATGTGAATGCAGTCAGTTGCTTGCGACTCTCTGCGCCGATCAAAGCAGCAGACCACAAATACTGAGAAATTTATGATTATGTAGCATTTGTAAACAATGCTGTCCTGCAGACTTACTCCGAGCTTTGTAAAGGGGTCAGATCCCTTTGGACTACTCCTTACCACGAAGAAGCACTCTCCCAAACAGCACACAAACACACAGAGAGGCTGCTTTTTCAGCTCCACCGGTTGGACAGGCCACCACCTGCAAGGCTGTGATGGCATGCACACAAGCATGAAGCTCTGATGCAAAACAAGGACTGTTTGAAATGCTAATCATGGGGAGAAAGGGGAGAGAGAGGAGAAGAGGGGCTTCTTCACTGCTGAGAGTATTTACATCATGCTTTTGTTTGTCTCTCTAAACTGAGTACTCCTGTGGAGGGAACTCCGCTTATAGTAATGATGGGAAACATTGGAAATTCGCTGCCTTGGAGCAAATTGTAGCCAGGAACAGAACAGGAATATTTACCATTATTACCATTTCATCAGTTGTCCTCTTTGTATGAATAATATTCCTGCTGTACCCACCCCTGATTGCCTCTCTTTTAACTCTTGAGTTCAGTCAGACACTTTGCATTTTACCTTTGCAACGCAGAGACTCTTATAAAGCAACTGCAAATCATCCCATCTGAGGCATCAGGCTCGTGTGAATGCCACATACTGCGCTGGATGAAAGCAGCTGAATTCTAAGCAGTTGGCTCAACATTTACTTAATGCAATTATGCATTATGGCTGCCGTGGTAGTGACAAGATTCTTCACTGAGCTGTCATGTAGTCAAAGCCACTTTATGCATGGCTCTGCTTTGTAAACATTCAACTTCTGATAGTTATTTAATGTTTACGGTGCTGGTAATGCCATCAAAACCATGCACTTTTAGGAATCATATATTGAATGTCTTAGATATTTTTTTGAAAACTCCTAATGATGTCATCTACTTGTACAGGACAGAGAAACGTATTTGTTAGATTTACTGAAAGATTATCACATGACAATATGTAATTCTGTTTACAGGCTTTGTGTTGCAGCTGACAACAGTATTATAAACTTGATCCGACATGAACAGCAACACAAAGAAGAAAATTGTGGTTCAATGCACAAAAGACCTCAGACGTATATAATTTTAATTTATCAATATTCAAAGGTTAGAGCCAATTATCCAAGCTCTTTACAACATAATGCAATCCACTCCAGCAATACCAAAAACTATTCTCTGGCATAGAAAATATCTTAATAATAACATGTCTCTGGCACAATATCAGCTTGATTAAGGGCAGATATGTTATTGTCCCTAGTTTACAATTTAAAGGAATGCTTAAACAGCAATTATCAGTATTATATTAGAATTATAAATCCAGTTTAAATGCTTAAATCATTTTTGAAGCAATAATGTTGATTATTATCTGATGTCAGCATCTTGGATGTGTTTTTCTGTTTTTCTTTGTCCTATGTGAGCGTTAATTCATTTATTTTTAGATTTTGGAGACCTGGTCAGACAAAATATGCAAACTAAAGACATTAATTTGAACTTGCAAATCACGATGGCCATTTTTAAATATTTCCAACCAAATAATTTATTGAGAAGAACCACGGGAAGATAAATTAACACTGACAGTAATCATTGGTTGTTTTTCATAATTTGTCACTTTTGATATTGGTCAGTTTTGGCAAGTGAAGCTTCTCTTGAATGCAAAACCTTGTAAATGAGGGTAACACCAACTCTAGAAATAAAGCAATCAATTAGAACATAAATAAAAAAGAAATACAATCCTCCCCCCAAAATGAAATGTAATGTCAAATAGATCATTTGTAAAATCAGGTAAATAAGAGCCACATTTATTGGAACATGGTAATTTTTCCTGCACTTTGGTCAAAGTTAGAGGACTTTGACCGAACAGGCATCTGTTGAGAACAAGGATTGTCATTTTTAGAGAGCCATTATTGTTATAATGCTTGAAAACGGCACAAGATGGATACAAACTGTTTTGGTGATGTTATGGCATGGCTCTATAGCCTGTGGGAAAAACATGTTCTGAGAAAGTTCATTAGTTAAACAAACTGCAAACCAGCACCAGCCCAGCAGATGAATTACGTTACTGTCGGTTAAATCGAGGTAAATCCATAGAATTATAACCTCTGACAAACATCAAATACACCAGCACCAGTTCTATTTACACAGCCATGATTTCACCTTAAGTATGATCTTTTTCCGTACATTACCATTAGTTTTGGCACCTAAAACTAACCAAACTACAACCATGTCACATGTTTAAAACTGTTATTGTTAGGTTTTGGTATGAAAACACATGTTGATCCTTTGCTCCTCTTGATCCAATAGATTGAGACTGGTATATCATTAAAGATGCTTTTCAGTGACTGATTTAACTCCTCAGGCTTGAATATAAAGTCTACATGGAGGAGTTTGATTGAATATATTACTGCAAGTTCAACTCAGGAGCTGGTTCGGCTTCTCTAGAAGTCCAACAGTCGTCTTATCCCCTGTTCTTGCTCATTGAACCAGTCCCCATTTTGTATTTATGTATTCATACTGTACAGAAACGCAAAACTCAAGTTCCCAAGATTGCCTGACTGTTCTAAAAATCGGAGTAGATCTGGACGAGAAAGCTTTGGAAAGATCAGGAACTCATGGAGCTACATTTTCTCAGCGACTCTACAGGAGCTGCAGAAAAGATGAATCCACTGGGAATTGAACAGAAAAAGTTGAAGTGTGACTTCCATTTTTTCACAATCCTTACACTCTCTTCTGTTTTACACAAACATTATGAGATGTATTAATATTTATTCCTGTTTAATGTATACAGTATATACTGCACAATCATTACTGGACATTTTCTGTAACCTTTATGGCCGTATATGTTGAAATAACAGGTTTTGTTTTTCAAATCCTCAACAAGAACTAACTTTTGGAATACAAGTTTGAAATAAGGTAAAAATCATTTACATCCCAGTGGGGTTTATGTCAACAATGACAGCACGCTTCCTTAAGTTTGTGCCCATATTCCTAAAATACCAGCAGCCCTCGCAACTTTGCTTTTCTCATTCATTTTCAAAGGAGCTGGTGTGACACTCATTAGTTTACTTTCAGATGTGTCTTAGATAAACTCGTACACTCTCATGCAGGTTTACAAAAGTTTAAGAAATCTTTCCACTCTGCTTGATTACCTTTTTATCTTTAAAATAACCTTAAAGCCAGTCAAAAGAGCTTTATCTCTTTTAGTCTGAAGAAATCAGGTAGAAACCCTCGGAGCGCCTGTCATAATACATGGCTTTAAAAACAAAAATGGTATCCTAAATTCAAAATGAAAGCATCCAAGCTCAGGTAATTAAGGTAGGAGCTATGGGATCCTCAGTCTCGGCTGGAATATGTTGCACACAGGAAAAACACCTCGCAAGATGAGGCACAGACAGATGAGCAGAACATAAAATAAGTTCACAATTTTCTTCATTTCATCTGCAAAATGCGACACAAATAACCCCAGTTCAGAGATGTTATTTACAACGGTGTGCACAGTTCTTTAGATTTCAGCCTCATGGTTCAAACCAGTCACAAATAACACATTTCAGGCAGCTTATTTGATATCAGTTTGCAGGTGATATGTGGCAGAAAGCCATCGTCTCTTGTGACTGTCTTCTGGGGACAGTAGTTCATGTTCACTAATAGAAAATAAACTGTCCTGGGGCACATGAAAAACATAATGGAAACGCTGTTCTATTCCCCTTTAACAACTTTTTCCTCATATAGCGTTGACACTTGTAATAAAAATGTAAACACAATTCTCCTCGTCTTGCCTCTCTCTCTCTCTCTCTCTCTCTCTTTGTGTATATACTGTAGTGTGTGTGTTTGTGTGTAAGAACTAAATTAGCCTTCTTTTACTGCAGGCAACTGTATAGGCGACTCAGAGCAATAGACTGAAAGTAGTTTGGTCATGGCTGAAAGGTTTCATCTATTTGCTTTGTCATTATGCATACATACTATCTGGAATAGAGATTACACTTTTTTGCATAATTAAAACAGCACCCCAAACAATTGCACTTTAACGAACACACATTAATTGGATGATATTAATGTTTTTTAGCTGCGTGCAATGTATTCATATGCATTCATGCCTCATGGCTGCATGTTACACTAATGAAACAGACAGCGTAATGCACCAGTACAAGGAAGAGACACTGGCAAAACCATCACTAATGTCCCTTCTGTATGTGTAAATTTCATGCATTTATTGTCTAAAGGTTTTCTTTTTTTTTTTTTTTTATCTCTGAAACAGGGTGAAGAAAGTGTAATGGATCTCACCTTGTAATTACTTTTCTTAAATGGATGATAATAAGATTCCATTTAATTGCTTTCTGTGTAAATCATGTCAGGTTTTTTTTATTTCTTCAAACCGGTCATATCTTTAGAGAAGAAGTCATTCAATTTTTCTTCAATAAAAAAATCTAATGGCAGCAGATGAAATTGAATGACTTGTGGAGATCAAGGTTTTTGCAATGAAGATCAGAACAGTC
>JAOWBC010001714.1:20126316-20136485 GCA_028566105.1 Hypoplectrus providencianus
TACCCCGCCTCTGGCCCAGAGCCGGCTGAGACAGGCACAGCCTCCCCGTGACCCGGGATTACCTGGATGAAGCGGTTCGGAAAATGAATGAATGAATGAATAAAATAATTGACATAAAAGTCCGCTGTTTGTTGTCCCAAGTTTGGTATTCACCATTTGAATTCTATATAACTGTCTGGCACCACTACGTCAGCAAGATGGAGACAGAGGACAACTAAGTATGATTGGTTGTTTGCTGCCTGTTCAGACTCATTATATGGACATTTGTGAGAGGAGACCTTGGATTTCTTTGCTATCTCTATCCTCGCTTCAACTATTGCTTTTACACCCTGTAACATTACTTCTGCCAGTGGTCCTTCATATCTACCACGACAACCAGAGGGTGGCACTTACTGCAAATTTTTAAATTTGAATACGCTGTTGTAAACATGTATTTAGTCAAGGCTAAAAGATTTATTTAAATATGCGCAGGCAGAGGAACAACTGTTGTAAGATGGTGTATAACCTGAGCTACTGTAAGCTATTTTATAGTTTCCTTTAAGTGAAATGCTCTGAGTGAATTTGAGCTCCCAGCATATACACTATGTCTAGGGCTTTTATTTTGAAAGGTAGAATCGGAAGAGGTGGATCTTGAATCTTTGTAAAGGTTAAAAGGAGCAATACAGCTTACACTCTTATTTTGAATTATGGAGACTCCCGTTGTTATTTAAAACCCTTATGTTAAGGTGCAACTCCTAATCTTCAGATAGATTGTAGTGTACAATTTCAACATGTCTGTTCTTCACAACTTAAGTAGTTGATGCTTTTTTTGCGATACCAAAGCTCAGAACATTGTCCTGAAGAAAAAAATAGTTGTCTCATAGAAAGATACATTAGTATTTAAACGAATTGCATGAAATTTGGTGTCTTTAAAGTGACATGTGATCAAGTGGACCTTCGGCCGTTTGACTCTACAATCACAGACGTGTCCTATTTTTATGAAGTAATTTGAATCAAACATCAGTGCCATCTTTCAAGTAATATTTAAGCCACATTAATTGCAATTGAATTTAAAAATCTCTTTTCTCCAGCTGCATATTTATTCATAAAATACTCAAGAACCTATGACATACATAAGTGCTTTGTTGATTTTTTTTCTGTAATGTGTAAAGTTGCACAGTAGTACAGAGACATTAAGTCCTCAGTATGGGTCAAACTCCAAAAACACTGGAAATGACATTTCCCATCATACAGTTAAACTGCATCTTTGCAATCTGACTGCCTCCTAAATGCCCACGTTTTTCAATCTCCACACCTCCAGTTGGTCACGCTTTGTCACTTTATAACAGGCAATGAATAGAATAGAATAGGAAAGAACAGAGATGCATTCAGGCTGAAAAATGGGCTCAAGATGATTCCACAAGGAATCTTAATTGGACATTTTTCCCTCCATATTTTTTTTTGTGTCATATTAAACTTGGGGCATGAACAATATACTTCACAATAATATATAAGTGGGAAAAAAACAGTAATAAGAATGAAGACATACAACCCATATTACTCTACAACATATAAAATCTGGAGTTCTTTGGAGTGAAACTCCTGAGAAGTTTTCCTTGGGAAAGCTGCAGAATAAAGTAAGATGTGTAGCTTGCTATAGTGTCAAAGACTAATCATTACATAAATCAATATCTGTTCTTCACAATAAAGAAAAAACATTTTACCATAGGTGGTATTTTCTACTGTGATTAAAAAGAATGCAAGAATTTCCATGAATTGAATACATTTAATCATCTTTGATGTATTCTGTTTTTTTTTTTTGTTTTTTTTTTTAATGGATACCAACCATTGTGGAATTATGATTTCAACTACTTGAAGATATTTAAATATGACTATCACCACAGATTTATTCACTTATTAAGTAGTTTGAAGAAAAAAACTTTTACACATGATTTTTAATGCATTCATTTTAGTTTTTACATTGTTTTAATTGCACTTCAACTTAAGTGAAGGGTGAGACTATTGTACATCTTCCACCACTTTAATTCTATTTTTTTTTTTTTCATTTTCCATTTATTTTAACTCCTACAAGTTCAGTAGCACTGCTCTGAATCCATTACTGGCAAAGATAATGCAGTCTGATGAAATGAGATTGGTTTTATAACTACAACACATCCCTGCTTCATATATTTGACTAGTAGTAAACAAATGTAATGTAGACACACTCAGCCTCAAGTCAAAGAAGATATTTCACAAATAAACCCTGTGGTAAGACTGTTTTCTTATTGTGGTTTCCAAGGTCATGAATGAATAACAGCAGGCCTGTCTAATGATTCTCCGCATATTTTGTTGTTCCAACTCTGAAGCTAAAGTTGCAATCATAATCACTGAGTATCGTTTCAGTGGATTGCTTGCCGTCTTGGAAAGGAAAGTGGCTTGTGTGTCTACTTTCTTTCTGATATAGCAGTGTGAGGGTCATTCGGTTTGAGCCCAGATTTTTTACAATATTTGACCCTGTTTTTTTTTAAGTTTGTCTGGATTTTTTTGTTTAATTCTGCCTAAGTAGCTTCTTTTAAATCTGCAAATCAAGACGTAACAATGTGTTGACAGTTACTGTAAAATAAATTAAACAGTGTGGTTAAAATGACTTTTTTTGTAGCGTAACAAACCCTCTGGCACACTACACAACTTCTCACAGAGGGAACAGCTTTGTTCAGGTCTACCAAATGGAAATTTGTCAGAGCACTTAACTGTAATGCCATTATCTACACAAATGACAACACCTGGCATCGGCAGTGTCTCAGCTGCTGGCTGGAGAGTGCTGTTGAGTCGACAGTCTCTGGCGCAATGAGTCACGCTGGAAGCCAACAACACTGCATCAAAATCCGATGAGTTATAGACAGCAAGCCTGGATGAAGGCAAGCGCCGGCAAATCATGCATGACATGAACGTGTGTAGCCCTGATTCAGAATTTTCTGTGGATCTGCGGTTCTGGCTGCCTAATGAATGTGAGCAGGGTTCATGAGGGACCAGTAATGGTCCTTCAAACGTGATGTAACAGCCATTGCACGGAGGAAAATGGTCAGTCCATCTCAATAGAAATGTCACTTTGCAATAAGTATGCAATGACTCGCTGTCTACTGTAATGAGCCCAGACTGTGTGGTTGTCTCTGGAGATAGCAAGTATATTGTCTGAATGGCAACACTCCTCCGCCATCTGTTCTTGGAGCTCGACACTGTGTCTACATGGAAAAATGCTATATGTGCAATTTATAGAGGGTTCTGAACATCTATCATTTGGGTAAAATCTAATAATCCAAGTGAACTATGTGGATTTTAATAAATGTAGTGTGTGACTGAAAGCATAGCAGACAGGGTAGTCACTGTTCCACTACATATACAAACCAAATGGAAAGCCTAAGGGACTCAATTTAGCAGGTAACCTGTCTCTCCGGGGCTTTGGATCCAGGTGATTGGCAGCTTGTGGCACTATTTGTGCACTCTGCGCTGAATGCTCACACACATTTAAGTGCCATGTGACGATATAACTGTTAACTGTGTGACATGCGAATAGCTCTCCACAAGCTCAGGGTCCATGTCACATGCAAGTCCCAGCAAACACAGAGTCTTTATGACGCACGGTAAATTATTTTTGTAGCTTAAAAGTCATTTACAAGCGACAGCAGGCCCTGATTTCCAAACCACAGCAGTCCGTGTTTTAGAGCAGCATGCCTGTCACCTTTTTAATGGGAAATGCATCCAAGGTGACCCATAATAGGCTCCACTTTCTCTGTGCATGCTCTCTGCAGACATCCAAGCCAGCAGGCTCCAGCAGTTCTGTCGCTGACAGGAAATGGGAGTGCCAGATTAGAGAATGTCAAATTAATGCAGATGGAAGACAGTGAGAGGTACAAAACATGTGACTGCATGGTGTCAAATTGAGTGACTATTTTTTTCCCTTCCTTCTGTGAAAACATCTGAAGTCCCGTAGTACTGCTGTTATTCTAGACATAAATGCTGAGGTGAAAGTGAGTGACATATTGCTCGATAAACTGCGAGGCAAATTTGTTTTGAGACTGAATAAAATGCAGAGGACTCATTTGTTAGTGTGAGCGATAACAGAACGCTTGAGTAAACTGTAAAATTCAGAATGTGCTGAGAATTAGTAGTGGTGGGGTAAAGCCTCAGATGGCAAAGGTGTCTCCACCTGAGGATAGTTCTTATTTAACAGACTGCATTTCTTTATTTTTACACACGTGTGTTTTTTTGTTTTGTTTTTTTTTTACTTAATTTGTGTTTGTAGGGGAGAGTGCATTTGCTTGCTGGAAAGAGGAATCAAAACAATTTACAAAGCATAGAAAACTACCAATTGCGACTGTAAAAAAAATCACTGTCCATGACAAATAAAAGCACAGAAAGTCTTGAAATATGGCTGGCAGTTTTGACAGCGTGTCACACAAGGGGGCCGTAAGATTGGTCCTGTGCAGTGGGCCAAAGATGGGTGATACTTTATTGAAATGCAAAATGACTCCTCACAGACCAGAGCTGGTGTTGTTTTTAAGATGCATGAAAACTGCATGGAACAGAGGAAGCAGCGAGTAGCAGGGAATGGGTTTTGCATTTGCATGTGAGCCTCAAAGGCTGTCATCTCCGTTGTCACACACAACACAGGCCCAGGACACCGCAAGTCTGGTCCTGATCAAGGGCATTAAATGCTATTCTGACTCTCAGCGAGCAGGATCCGCACAAGGAGACCGCCTGTGGTTATTTGGTTTTTTTATGGTGGAGATGTGTGGCTTGTTGAGCATGACAGCGATTTACTGTACAACAGCAATCACACAGCAGCTTTCATGTCCATTAAACACACATAAACAAAAGGCACTCTCTCTGAGCTATCCTCTGTTACACATCAGCTTTTTTCAAACGGGAAAATAACAATGTTAAAGCATGTCCTCTGCCAGTGAGATGTCGCTCATTCTTAAATGTCAAGCTGCTCCCTGTCCTTCATTCCTTTTCCCCCGACTGGCAAATGTCCAGAACTGGTATTTCATATTTTTAGATCGCCTGCTCTGATGAAAGAGTTGCATTCAGGAGGAAGAAAAGGAAACTGAGAGAGTGGAGAGAGAGAGCCTTTAGAGAACAGCTGCTAGTCTCTGATGTGACTGCTGGCCAGACAATGAACGCAGGGTGTCAATGTGCCTGCAACATGTAAACCCGGTGATAATGCATAATACAAAAGCTTAATGACCTTTCGTGCTGTACTCTGAAGGGGCCGTGGTGACTATTATGCAAAACGTGCAAGCCAAAAAACAGGAGAAATTCTTTCCTTAGTCAGTGTCACATGATCAACATTTTGATCACATCTCACTGCAGTTACGGATGATATGGAACATGTGTGACTGTGAGCTGTTACAGCTTCAGCACCTATACAACAGTGCCCAACTTATAGATTTGTTAATTTGCAGGCTGCTTCATTAACTCTGATTAAATTACAGCATACAGTATCAGATTGTTAAAGAAATGTATCATACGTGTGTCATGTACATGCCTCTGTGTGGTGAATTAGTTATGAGGGAGAGCTCACTTTAGTGTGAGTGTGGAACAAGGGCAGAACTGTGATTTCAAAGGTCCCCTTCATGAAATAGATGGTTTTTACACTCCAAAACACAGGAATAAGTGATGCAACTGCTCAATATATTGACTCACCCCATATTCTTCAAGCTTACTCAGAGACGTTTACAGTTGTATCAATATTCTGACATGAACTCACTATGAATGTTTGTTAGCTCACGAGTATTGCACACCATTATAATGCTTATAAAAAGAGACAGCCTCAAGTGGAGAATGATTGATAGACTAGCATGAAAATGTCCACAGGTCTTTAAAAAAAAAACAAAAAACCTCTTTCATAGCTTATATATCGGGATATGTTATTCCCCTGCAAAAGTAACAGGGGGAAATTTTGGCGTCATATGACAGAGGACTTGTCTACTGCTATTTTTTGCCCCTGGCTAATTCACCTCAGAATAAAATCTTAACTTGTAATTTAATTTTATCCAGTAAATACTTCAGTCAATCCTGCCATCATGTTGTTCATATTTGACAAAATGTCCTCTCATTTTTGTCCCCCATTATCACGCATGCATATTCCAGTCTCTCCAGGAAATGTAATTGGTTCTGTAGTGTAAATATGCCAGCAGACTTATGGCACACCAAGGAGATATTACAGCAGGAAAAATGAAATCTGAAATAGAGCCTGATAAACCCAATATTAATTACTTCGCTTATTTCTCATACTTCCCTCCCCCTTGGAACCAATTAGCAAGTTGAGATGCTTCTTTTCAGTTTAATGAGGTCTAAGTAGTGATAATGAATTTCATATTCCTGCCAAGCATTTAAAATAGGCTAGTGAAACCATAAAAGCAAATCCATATGAAATGATCTTTCAAGCATGTTTCCCAGTTTGTAAGAAGTATTTCTTTCATTGACAAAATCAAAAATGAGGAAATTAGCTCCCATTTCCACCACTGCAAATACAGAGGATGGACTAATATAATTACTTTTTTATTCACGCTGATGCCATTGGGGGTTGGAAGGGCATTAGTCACACAAAATTGCTCACAATTTAAAGATCCAGTTCTAGCAAGACTTTTAATAAGTGATGTGTCTCACAAGTGGGTCACCAAATCTTCACAATCACATCTAAATCTCACCACAAATCGCCAACAGTGAAGTGACAAAAGCCCTGTTCGTCGTCTAAAGAGCAGGGAGAGCCTGAGGACTGCCACACCTTGAAAACCCTCCACAAAGGAAAGAAAAAAAGCCAGAAAGGGACAAAGTGGCCTGGTGAAAAACTTGTTACATCTCTTCATTTCCATATAATGTGGGTTAACAGGAAAAGTAGGCAGCAGAGCAGCCTTTTACTTTGGCGGGGAGCAAATTCACGGGAACAATCCTCCGCACACATAAGACAAGAAGGTCTCAGCTCCCTGATATAATATTAAAATCAGTGGGAACACAAAGCTATCATTATTTAAACAGCAGTTTTTGTTTCCTGGGGAAAATGTTGAATTGAAGAGGTGCCGTGTTCACACATGAACCCTCACAGGCTTGTGCAACCACAGACATGGACAATTACTGTGAAGTGTAATCATAGTGGGATCCTTTCCATTGTGAGAGCTTGTTTTGATTCCCTGGCATAGTAACAAAAGATTAAAGAGGGTAGATTGATTTTAAAAAAAAATAATAATAAAGAGAAATTTCAAGAGCTCATTTGAAGAGTTATTGGACACAATATTGCATTAGACACAATATTTACTGGAGTCTGCTATCCTGTGTCTCAGGGGGTTTAATGTTGTGACCCGTACATGGTTCAGCTTTGCTATATAGTGCTTCAGATTGGGACGTTGATTGTCTTATTGTTTCAAGAAAGAACATTATTTCAGTAGGACTTCTTGACTTCTTTCCTCTGCACTAAATGCCTAGTTTGCAACAAATACACATAAGCAGGAAAACATCTGTCGGTGCTTGTAAAGTAGCTAAGGCTGTTCTCATTCTCTGTTTGTATTCATAACCGTCAAAAGTAATGCAATGTTATTTTTATATTACCCACGTACTACTCACTCATAATATTGTTTTCATAAGAGCGAAAGGGGAATAAAGAGTGACAAAGTCTGCATAATTTGGAAGTCTGGTGGATAGAAGGGTGAAAGGCAAGGGAATTTTAATCAAGACCAATAATCATGTCCCCTGTGAAACCAAAACTGAACTAGAAAAGCACTTGGAGAGCGCAGACCTCTGCCAAGGCAATAGCATCAGTTACACAATTCCAAATTGCACACTTTAAGGATTACATTAAAAGCACTTATTTTGGGAGTTCTCTGGTGTAGAGTGCAGGGCTGGCTTCAGCCTCAGTCTGTTTTTTTTCTATTCTATTTATTAGTTTGTCATCTCATCTGCCAACTCAAAAGTAAGACAATACAGAACATTTCAACTTGACACTGAAAACACACTGTTGGGAAATAAATAATAACAGAAAGATTCATGGTCAGAAAAATAAGAGTTAACAACACTGTCTTAAAACAGGGGGTGTGAGATTTTTTTTTCTTTTTTTTTCAAATTTGTTATTCTACTAGGTACTTTTTTAAAAGCTGTTGTAATAAGACAAATGAGTATGTAGGCACATACTCATGGCTGTATCACTAAATGCACAGAGTCAGGACCCATTGACCATAACCTCAGTATAAAGCCAGTTATCATTTCTTTATGGAGTATCACTCACTCTCACTACAAAGAGACATGAAACAACTCCAAAAAGCAGCAGAAAGAAAGACAGAGACGTGAAAAAAACTAAATGGAGAAGCCAAAAGACCAAATCGAGGAGCAATACAACCCCAAAGTGATGCAAAAGGACTCCAGAGAATGTCCTACAGGAGGCGAAACAGGTTAAAAACCTCATCATATCTGTGTCCAAGCCCCTCTATGGCTGCAAAATGTTGTTTCCAATAGCAGGTATTTATCCATATAGTTGAATTAAAATTTTTAGTTCAGTGGTGAAATGAATAGACAATGTAACTTTCATAATGTGCATCACCCTGAACCATTTGTGTTTCTAAACCAGCCCCTGGTATAATGCAGAGGAACATTTCACACTGATGAAAGTTTAACACTAATTACACCTAACATCATCATTACACATTTATCAATATGAAAAATTAATGTGATACATAAACTGTGTTAAGAAGCCACTAATTTATTTCCAGCGACAGAGTTTAAATGTTCTGAAGGCTCAATAACTTTCCAGAACAGTGTTTAATATGAGCACTTATTGGGATTGCTGTTTGCATCCAACAAGAAAAGAATAGGATCTGCAATAGCTCAGCTTTGTTTTGGACTATTTCTGGATTAAAGCAGGCTGAACGCTTTTATCAGGACTCAGGGTTTCAGAGTCAACTATCCTTCAGCTATGTCAGCTGTCACAACAACATATTTAGAAAACTGCTGCCAACTACCAAACAAAACAAGGGTCTTAAAATCTCACTAATGACCCCAAGAGGATGCTGTGCGTCTCTTCCCAATGTAGTAAAGTGGTTTTTGAAACGATCAACTTATAATGCCATTCTGAGGGAAAATGTGTTTTACAGTTATTAAAAAGCCAACGTCTCTTAACTACAAGCCTCCTTTATGTGTAGTCGTGATTATTTTTTCGAGCCAGGGGCTGCAATTCATGGCGGCAGCGCTCCAACGTAAATGCACTTCTTAATTTGGGTTGTAACAGTATATTCCCCATTAGCTATTTGGAACAGGACATTTGGTTTAGTACACAACGTGTTTCAGTTCACTCTATCCTCTTTCTTGTGATCCAAATAATTACAGGCTTATTAGTATAATACAGCCTACTTACAGCTTACCTCTTACAAATTGCCTGAGTCCAACCAATGAGAATTTGGAAGTGCGTCAGTGGCTCATTAGCCCAGGTCCTGTTCAGCTGCATAATCTTGACCATGTTTTAACCCTGGAATGATTACCTCAGCTCTTTTGAGACATTTGATTAACAGTCAGCCCCAAATCAGAAACACGTTTTTCATCCTACATTTTGTGCTATTTATCAGCCACGATTGTTGCAATGTGTAGGAACCACTGAGACATCAGCCGTCTCTCAAACATAATGGCATTACATGGTACACACATATACATTTGAAAAACTCTGCAGTAATGTCTCTTTTCAGAAATCATGACCGTGGCACTCAAGGTAATTTAAAGACCTTGTGAACAGTTTCAAGTAGGAACTGTATTCCTTCTACAGAGCTGCGCTGAAAAAAAGTATGGGTCTACTCATAGACGAAAGGCTTGTGGAGATTGTTACAGCTAACTGATGCTGGTAGCTCAGCTACACCTATGGTACAGCTCAGACGAGAAGGGCTCTGTTCATGTTTACATCCCTCTGGGTGTAGTTTAGTAGAAAAAAAAAATAGTTCCGATATAGAAACTGCTCAAAACAAGGTCTTTGGATTATTTTAAGTCTAAGTCAGTGAGTGTTTTTTTTTATGCTTTGAGAACTACATACCATTTTGCTCCATTCTATTGTAGAGAAGGGAGACATCTCTACAGCCAATATATATATATATATAGAGAGAGAGAGAGAGAGAGAGAGAGAGAGAGAGAGAGAGAGAGAGAGAGAGAGAGAGAGA
>JAOWBC010001714.1:20136853-20193937 GCA_028566105.1 Hypoplectrus providencianus
AGAGAGAGAGAGAGAGAGAGAGAGAGAGAGAGAGAGAGAGAGAGAGAGAGAGAGAGAGAGCTATACACTCCACAACTCACACAAGCCAATCAAAATTAGATTAAATATCACTACAGCAATTAATTCTACACAAGAAGGGGAAATATTTATGTTTGACCTGGGCATGAACTGTGCCTGTAAGTCCCTGTTAGCTCCCAAACTATTTGGTTGTTTCTACCAATTCCCCTGTCAGAATTTTTTGAAATTGCTGAAAAAACTTTTTGTAACCAGGCAACTGTCACAGAAAAGCTGTATAGCTGGCAGTATCAGTCTGTCAATGTCAATAGTTGTCAGTCCATCACTTTGGTCCAGACTGGAATATCTCAAAAACTATTGGATGGATTTGTTTGAAATCACATACTGTCTACTGCTTGCACAGTCAGTTTGCTCTGCATTCTGCCTATCAAATGAATGATTAAATGTGCCATTACAACCCGAAACTGGGATTACTTGAATAAACTGACTTTTTTTTTTTTTTTTTTTTTTATCTCAGTGGTTACTTTTGATAAATCAACATAATTAAAGGTTTCCACCTGGTCGCATTATAGTTACAGAAAGCTCGCACCACATGCTCAGAAATTCCTTGTGTATTCAAAATCACATACCAAGAATTGTTGACACACGACATACTCAATTTCACGTTATAATAAGTGAGAATAGTAAATTAATATTTCAGACAGAATCAGGTCCCTGTGTTTGAGCCTGACTTTTCCTGTAGTGTTGCCATGGGGTTGTCAGTTGCGGCTTCCTGTTAAATATCTCATTACTACTTATCATGGATTAATTACAATGAAATACTGTCTCTTTAGTGCTAATTTGCTACTAAGATTGTAAACATGTTGCTGATGCAAATATATAGTTCAAAGCACAGGTGTGCAGCCTAACAAAGCTGCAGTGGACTCTGATATTATAATAATATAACAGTCTATATCTGTTTTCTTGTTTAGAATCATTTTATGTATCTGATACTATGATTTTATGCACAAGATTGAAAAAGTTGTCACCTGTCACAGTTATATGATGGTGACAGAAATCAAATGCTTGAAAATTGTTAGTTTTAAGGAAGGCATGCCAGGGGATGAGGATTATATTTTAGGTGCCAAATGATCAGTGAGATATTTTGGAAACAGAATTGGATCACAAATATGACAATGCAAGGTCAGAGGTCATCTCCTCGACAGCGAAACAGCAGACTGCTGCTAGCAGTTTGTCCACAACCATTTTGCAATGACCACAAAACAGAGAGTGTGATTTGTGATTACAGTGCTGACTCATTTCTGTTTGGTACCTGCCAGTCACTGAGCAGTTACAATTGCCTTTGTTTAATATTTGTATGTGGTCTGGATTTTTTTTTGGCATTAAGAATGATAGGAAAGGACACAAATAAATGATAAAAATGTTTTCAGGTTGGGGTTAGAATTGTTACTTTTATATTTACAAGTTAATTGTATTTTTAATTTCTAGCTCAACCTTTATTAAATAAGTAATGTGTCTCTTATATGACCCAGCATATATCAGAATATTTGTTAAAACATAACACTTATTTCCAAAACAGGGGAAGAAATTTTCCGACTGCATCAAAGACAGCTGTGACCTCAAAACTGCAATACACACTGAGCTGTGAACTTTGTCTTCAGTTAACACCCCTTTTATTGATGCTTGGGGATTCTTGCTAAGACAAGAAACAGCTGGTGTAGTGTTAAAAGAGAAAGCTGGCTAATTAATTAAGCTGTAGGCCACAGAAATTCATTTTGCATATAAGCGTTGTGACCACAAACCATAGCCCCTGCACAGAATTGGCTGAAAGACTTCAATTAAACATGCTGTTTAAACAAATATCCACAAGCTTAGAGGAGCTCTCTCTTATGAATAATTCATAGCCTGGAAGAGGAAATAAATGGGAAATACTGAAATATGTAAAACCTATTTGTAGCTGTGAGCATACAGTAATAATTAGGGCACTGATTGTCCTTAGATTCATTTACTTCAGAATATATTTTTCTTTCAGGGCTAACCAAGGAAATGACAGGAATAGTTTATTCCTTGTGAGGAATATGATACAAAACTGGCAAGGAAAACAAGCTTTGCCTCTCCTTGTTACAGAGCCAGTAAAGCAAAGGAAATCCACTTTGAAAGCTTTGGAGCAAGTTTGGGGTGTTTTCACAGAGTGGTCAGGGGTCTTTCTACGGCGAATGTCACAGTAGCATGTGTAGCCACATCAGGACAAAGTGGGTTTGCTGAGCTCCAGATGTGGAGAGGCCTCGGGCTGAGGCTGCACGCCACTTCCCATTGGCACTGCAGCGGAGCAGCGATGACACTAGTGCGAGCATGGTTGAGAGGAGGTCTTGGGGAGGGGTGGAAGAAGATGTACGTCAAAATAATGTGCCCCCAGGATGCATTATATAAGGCTATTAAATTGTCAGTGTCTAAAACAGTGCATAGAGGATTCAACCTTTGTTTGTGACAGCCGAAAATCCATTTTTCATGTTTGTTTCATTGTGAGCTTTACCAGCGAGTGGTTTCTTTTTTTGGCGTGCACTGAAAAAAAAAAAAAAAAAAAAGGCCTGATCCTCTACCCCTCATTAAAGCTCCTGAAAGGAAGACATGAGGGATTTAAATGGTATTTTTACTCTGGAAAGAAATGAACTATAGGAGCACTGCATATTCTAGAAGAAAACTGCTATTAAAGTTGCCTAACATTAAACTTACATCCATGATGAAGGTTCAACTCTAAGAGGGGCCGACGGGGCTGAGGAGGGAGGGTAACTGTAGCTGCTACAGAAAAATATCATACTATGTAACAGTATGAGGCGAGAGGAAGACAGTGAAATGGATATCACACAGAGTAAAGTATTTATGACTTAAGTCTGAATAAATTATAATATACAGTGGATACTTACAAGTGAGTTACTTCTGCTTGTACCCCGGTTCTGCTGCTTTGAATATCTTATCTCGTTCTGCTTGTGCACTTGCAGCTACGTGTTTTACAGAAAGCCCTATGTAAGAGATAATCAGCACGGTGTCGGGTATGGATGACCTTTCACTGATAAAGAGGTTGACAAAGCTGACTGTTGGTGGGAGTAAGTTCACAAGGGAGCAAGGCCACCTCATTCAGACACTGTCTACTTTTCACGTGCTCTCTGTCATCACCTGCACTGCATCACCAATGGTGCGGGTTCTGCCACAGGAAAAATACTGCTACTCGTCAGATTCAACACACCTTTGTTCTCGCCGCAGTGAGCATATATTTCAGTCTTTAGCAAATATCATACAAGAGCTGGGAAAAGTGCTCCTGAAAAGTGTGATTTGTCACACCTGCATAGCATATTTAATGTTTCTCAGTAGCTGGAATAAGTTTTAAAAACTGATTCAGGTAGGAGGCTGTATTCTGTTTAGCTAGTAACTGTTTCAGAGAAGGAAAAATCTCCTTCTGCAGTTTCCTCTGGACATGTTCAGGGGTCGAGAGAATGCATGACCCCAAAAGCAACATCTCTGCCCGGCACTTTACGGATGCACGACAAATACAATCTGTTCTCTTTTGTGCACAGTTCACGCTCTTTGCACCAAATAAATACAGCACCTTATGAATCATACCACAGAGAGCAACACTGGCTGTACCAGGAAGGCAGAGAACAGCCGTAAGCATATCTAAGAGAGTGGCAGGCAGCAATCTGTAAGTAGAGCCGTAGGGCGGAAAGCAGGCTGCCTTATCCGAATCACTGAGCACACACAGCACCTACTCAAGGGTCATCTAGCTAATGGACTTCTGGACACACATTCTTTCCAATAAGGCTGTCAATATCTCAATGCACAAGTGCTTATAGGCTGTCAAATGAAATTACCACTGACTGGGAAATACAATGCTGCTGATAAATCTGTAATTTTCCTGTCTTGTGTGCCTTTTCATGTTACAAGTGTTTTTGTTTAGGACTGATAATTTATCTGGAGATGGTGTGTGGACTGAACATCAGGTCACAATTTAACCATTCTCAAAGTCACGACATGTGATTGACTTGGGTTTTTTTTTTCCAAACAAAATCCCCCAAAAGATCTAAATTTCTATTGGCAAGGACACAACTGATCCCTCGGCCTCTGTAATCTCGATTTCCGCTGGTAATACCAGTCACCGTGAACTTGTGGCATTTCGCTGCCTTTAATGATTGGCCCAATGGTCTGCAACCAATGGCCTTCTTGCCACCAATTCATGACCCGTCAACCCCAATCCTCTCACCAATCCAACAGGCACACAACACACAGCACAGAACAAATGTCCCGGTGTCAGAATCAATCCAGACAGGCTTCCCATCCTCCTCTCATAAAACTGGCATCTCATTTATCCAGGAGTGAGGACTAGCCATACTATGGTAAATGGAATGACAGGGCATTTACACTTTTAGTGGCAGAGGGTCCTGAAGGATTTGAATTGTTCGCTTTGAACTCATTTTCTCCAAAGAGGTACCTGAATGCACATTTGAAAAATTAATTCCATTTCCCCTTTGTTGACACGAAACCACTTTCTAGTGATATCTTATTTGAGAGCGTTTTTTTTTTTTTTTTTTTACAAAATCAAAAAAATAACATTTTTCTACTCCAATACACGTGCAGACATGAGTAATGAAATAAAGGTGCTGGAACAGGAAGTCTTCTGACTCACAATATTGAGAGTATTGAAAAGACCCCTTGCTGATTCGCTTGAGGTGCACCGGTGCATAGAGGAAATAACAGACACCAAGGACCTGCACGCTTATGCAGCTACTGCTCCCTTTGAAGTTCTGACAGCATTCGGCTTCCTCTCCTCCGTTGAATCCTGAGATCATAATTATTTACCATAACCACGGCACGCATCCGCCTGATGAAAACAAAAGTTCGACCGCAGTGATTCGGTGATATTCTATTCACTGCAATTTCACAGGGACCGCAATCGCACAGATCAAATTGAGAAGGAGCAGTGTAGCATGAATATCAACTGTAATAGCTCAAGAAGAGAAGGCATTCATTGTCTATCTTTGTGATCTTCAGTGGAGAAATTCTCATGATATCAAGACCAAATCTTAATGAAAAACAGCCCCTGTGCAATGTGCTTGATAAATAATTGGTTGTTAGTCCAAGCTTAACCAATAATATACCAATGAATGTAACAACTTCATAAAATCAAGGTGGAATTATAAAGCCAGAGCAAAACAACATGTTTTTTCTCCAAGCTCGTGACAATCCAATTAAACACATGAGCTACCGCACCCAGGATGCCACAGAAACACAACGGTACTCAAGGGGTGACGGCGGCAACTGAAAAAATGACACTTAAAGGAACATTTGCTTCTCATTTTGCTGCTTTTCTAAAAAAAAAAAAAAAAAAAAAAGATCTATACCGGGGGAGACCTCCAAAGGACTCACCGATCATGTGGATGGTGGTTCGTCCAGGCCTCGTCCCATGATGCTGTTGGATGGTGTCGTAGAAAGTGGCCTCGCACAGCTGAATGGCAGTCACACTGACCCAGAGGCACAGGCAGAGCAGCCAGGACATGACAGGACACATCTGCTAAGGACCGGCAGAGGTGGAGTCAAAGCAAAATACATCATGTTCTCAACCTATGACCTCAGCCCCCCCCCAACACACACACACACACACACACACACACACACACACACACACTTCCAGAGTCATGAGCAAAATAAATAAATAAATACATACATTTCAGGATTTTGAACAAGCACTCCAGTCTATAATTGGCCTTAACGCTCCTCAGCAGTCTTTTAGTCATCGGAATTTATCATTAGCATGATTATATAAGTATGACTTTTTCACTGTTTCGTCTTCCTAGTTTGCCCTGTCTTGTCCCTGAGCCACAACGCTGCAAATGTGGAGTGATCCCTGGGGAGTTTTTCCCATGCAGCAGAGATTTCCCCTGACAGGCTGACTCCCTTCAACTCCTGAGCTGTGCTCCTGCCTCAAAACCTAAATCAAACTTAAAGAAAGATAAGATTTTTTGCAAGCAACTGGCTGCCGAGGCTTTTCTGTATCTGTCAGAATAATGTGACAGTGACACAGCAGTGATAGGAATCAAAAGCCTTGTAATGTTTCACCATGCTGTTTTAGATGTATAAAAAAAGAAAGAAATAGAACAACAGCGAGGAATGCTCCTGGTCATAGGATGAGTGTGGCTGTGAAGGAAATCTATGAAGGAGAAAATACAAAATGCTTCAGCCCTGAAATTGTTTCGCAACAGTTTAACTCGCAGTAGCAAACCGCCAGCAATCATTAGATTATCATCCATCTTTTTAAATGCATACATTCATATCATAGCCTATTTATAAGGTTGTATTTGAATTCATTTCATTTTGATTTCAACATTTCACATTCCTCTCAAGTGCAAACTTTTATCAAATCTTAGAAAGGACAAATGTGCTTGCATTGATTTATTTTCTATTAAGGTTGTAAATGAAGTGGATTCTCCAGATTTAAATAGTTTCCGCCCTTTCACATTTAATGAGCTTTTAAGTATCTTGTTGTAGCAATAAAATAGTTAAGCAAAATGGCTGAATAAACATCTTAAATAAAACTGCAATTCCCAATATAATCCATATTCAATCATATCAAGGGAGATGCTAGAAAATGCATTTTCTTATCGCAAATATGTGCCATAGAATACATTAATGTCTGCAGAATCACATTTAAATCCAAACAGATTTTATGGTAAATGTATGATTTGCCTTTTTATGCAAAAAGCTAAATCTCTTGACAATGACATGATTTATTTTTTGCCTGGAGTAAAAGAAAAAAGAAATTCTTACCTGAGCAACCCGACAAAGAGTATATAAATATCTCAACAGAATGACATAAATCCATCCATGATGCTGCTCATGTTGATCCCATCCAATAACTCTGTATTTAGCTCGAGGAGGGAACTCCACTGACTCTGCCTCCCTGCTCCACACTTTGATAGCAACAGTCCAGTGATTCAGAAATGACCGTCAAGCCGGAGTCAGGAAATAGATTTACAGCTCTTTCAATTCCACCTTTGAAATATCACTGCTTCCCCTTGAGGAGCTGCTCCCTCTGACACTGAATTCATTTGCCCCTTCGCATTTATAGGCACGTGCGGAGTGCTCCTTAATTAACTGTAGTGGAATCTCTTCTTTCACCGTCTGCATCCTTCCAGTGAGAGGCAGCCTCTGAGCAGCGGCTCTCGCTGAGTCCCCCCTCAGCGAGCACTAAGAAACAAATGTTCCCTTACAGCCGGGCTGTGTGTAAAGACTGTATCACATGTCTTAAAGCCAGACTGCCTCTGGATTAGATGGCATGGTTGGACTCCACCTGATCATACGCTTCTGACAAATGCAAATCAGGGAAACTGGCACCACTCACATCTCTGTGACCACATGATTAACAATTATTTACATTTAGAATGGATTTCATTTTCTCCCCAAGGGACTGTTTCCTTTTATTTCTCTCCCCTTTTCTGTTTGTCAGCTTCTGCTCTGCCCTACACAAAAAGAACTAAGAACATGCTTAATCTTTTAAGCATTAAAAGCTATTTCAAGAAACTTAACAAGAAAGTCGGGATGTTGTAATACCAGATACAAGTGCGCGAGGAAGGAGAGAAGTAAACCCTCAGTCCATAGCTTACCTTTGTGTTGTCAGAGGCAGGTGGAAAAAAGAAGATTAGGAGGAAACATATTTAACGAGCTTAGAAGAAAAGAAAATTGAAAGCGGATTGTGATGAGAAATAATAATGTCCATTCAGCTGAAGGTAGGCATCACCTACAGTGGATGAGTTCTTCCTTGTACGATGGGAACGTAATGGTGATCTTAGCAAGGAGGGAGACATGAGTGCTTTTGGAGTAAATCATTGCCCATCTGTATGTATGGGAAGCAGCTCGATCCTCCCTGTTCCTCGCCACCTTCGCTACATGGTGAGCTCTACTTTTGAATTGTGTCTGGATTTTTTATCGCTGGCATGCAGAACATGCCCAAGGCCTGCAGCTCACACTGCCATCTCTACGGCATAAAGACTTCACATTTTATTTTGATGCTTGCTCGGGAAGACAGGGTGCATTCCCAGTTCAGGAAGGAGCGGAGAATACCCAGAGTGAGAGGAACAGCAAGAAACTGCTTGAGATGTAGGCGCACTACAACACAGCATTAATGTCTGAGGCTTTGGCAGAGTCAACTCTGTGCAGAGGGGATTTGGGACATATATGAGCGAGCCAAATAGCATAATTTGCTGAGTTGTTCAAAGCAGAACAATAGTTTCCGAGGATGGGGCAGTCATTAATTGTTCATACAGCTTTTCCCATGTTGACACTGTGACACTCTAGGACTGAATTTCATTCGAGCCATCTGTTTCACAGGGATTTTGTTCAGAATTATGTCTAGCTCTTGGAGCACATCGGAGGTCATGTACCCGAAACACAGAGCCCTTAATATCATTGATCTTTATTCCTCTGAAACACATCGGCAATTGTCCAGAACGCTTTGAAAGAAGTGTCCACACAGTCAAACTTAAAGCCCTGCTTCAGCGTATTATCGAATATTTATACGTCCTCTTTGTACAAGTTATTTCCAGTCCATAGTTTTTCAATAATCTTCCTGTACCCCACATATCTTTTGAAAAATAACTTCCTCAAGTTAAAAACAAGGTTGTAGGTTCATACTAAAACGGGATGATCTCCTATGACTATAGTAGAAGCTTCAGATCATCTTTCCAAGAGCAGGTGCTTTATGTCATGTCAGCAAACGCCTTTGGGATTAAGCTAGTCAGGTTATCTAGTATTACTGAACTATATTTGCAACATAATAGATGAAAGATGAAGAAAAAGACAATGGATAAACAAGTTTGTTCAAATGTTTGACTGCCATTGTGAATATAGAAGAGATTCTGTGAGAGAGATGGTAATTCCTGGGTCATTTATGATGCCATATTGCTGAATTTTTAAGATGTAGCTGGTTTTATCCAGACTGGGTTATAAAATGATTCAGTCTGGTTGCCACTATAATTGATTACAAGAAAATCAAGATCACAAAGGCCAAAATTCAGACACCAATACTTTTAATTATAAAAATGGTGATGCTTATGTACTATTGAGTAAGCCATGTGTCATGCTTTCAGAGATGAATGCATCATTAATGATGTACAAGTGTAGGCAATGAAACTGGCGCTGACACGCAGAAGAAGACTTAGTACCAAGAGTTTAAATAATTTTATTATCTGTCTGCCTGTCTCTAATGTTCAACAACCATTAACCTTTATGAATGGCCAACAGAAGGTCTCTAAATCCCTGGGTAAACGTAGTAAAGGTCTTTAATCAAGTTGGACACAATTAAATCACTCTGACAATAACTGGAAAGGGGTTAAAAGCCAGTGAAGTGAAGTCAAGAGATTCTTTGCTGCTCGTTCAGAAATAAAAGCGTTTTTATACATTAAATAGAATTGGTGATCTTCCAGTTCATGGGAAACTCATCCTCCTCCAACACAGCCCTAATTGATCAGTTCTATCGGAACACATAAATCTTTAAAAACTTCAGTTTTGGCTACACAAGCAATATGTGTTAGGAGGATCAATCAATTGCTGCTTTTGTTCTTTCCATTGACTTTTGTAGATGATAAGAAAAATACAGCGCACCAGGCTTATCCTTTCAACTTCAGTGGTTATTCTTCATTCAGTTCTTCATTTGCTTGCTTTATTAGATGTTTGTTGAAGGAAAAAAAAATCTTTACATAAATATTTTGCAGTCTTTTAGGGTCAACACAAGTAAACTTCCCAAAACTGAGACTGTTAAATATTAAAGAGTGCTTAACTGAGTACAAGGTCAAGTGTGCTTTCCTGTGACATCCCAAGATTTTTGTTAATGGGGGTATATTATGAAAAACTTTTTTATTCTGTGACTGTGCAGATACATATTGGTATCTGGAGTTCCTGCCAAAGCACAACCTGTGAAATAAGGAAACCCAGTCTATTGTGGACCGCCTAGATCAGAAACATATGATTGAACTTTTTTCAAAATTAAGTGCACTGATTTCCTGTGATAGTCAACTTGTGTTTTGCAAGTGAGGATCATTTACATGTGCAGCAATAGGAAATTTCAGTATGTATTAGCATGAACTTAATTGGGCACCACAGGAATGAGATCCTAAACCAGGAAGCAAGATGGCGTGTTTCACCCTACGGTATATCCACTCAAACACGATGAGGATTTTGAATGGGTTGGTGACTAAATGCCTGAAGGTCAGTGCTCAAGAGATGTTTGCGCCCTATTTTAAGACATAAAATGCCTATGTAAATTCTCCCACTTTTGAATGTTTAAGTTTTCACATAAAAATGTGGTTGCTAAATGAGACTACAGTGGTGGTTGATTAGGTTAATAAAGTATTATTTGGCTTAGAGTTTCACTAACTTGTCAAAAAATACTTTGGTTAGCTTGTAGGAAAATTTGAATTATTGTGTTAACATTAACAAAAGTAATGCAAAATTTGTGTTCATGCTGTTAATGTTATTTGTGTGCCACAGTCTCAGTCACCATTGTGTTAGCTCATTTGGTAATAGTGACTCAGCAGACATTTATATAAATTCAAGTGTTTTATTTTTTCCATTGACTCAAGAAACAAAACTTTATTTTGCAGTTATTCCAGGTCTGAAGAAACAGAAATACACCTGAATCCATCTATCATTCTTGCAGTGCAACAAACCAATCAAACAGACTTTTTCGTGACCTGCAGACCACCAGTTTCTGTCTGAAGAAGGTTCATGCACTACTGATTTAATGGATCCCTCCCTGAAAGGTTCTGACGGCTGCTCTCTGAAAAACAACCCGTAAAAAAAGGGTACACTTTATGTTAGAATGTTCACAAGAGTTGTCTCCTAAATCTAAAACGGTCAGTACAAATATGGCCAGGAAGCAGACAGCCCATAAGCTCCCACGGGCTTTGGCCTGAATGTTACATACCTACAGTGATGAGATTGCCTGGGACGTACCCAAAGCATCATGCGTCTTGCTACATCTGCAGAAAGACAACATAAAGTCATGTATTTCTACAAATAATGGCAGCAATATGGGGCTACTCTTAACGCCTGTCTGATTCCATGTCAAATTTCCTTTCCAAATGGCATGCCCACAAGATAAGGTGTTGGTTTGCTACTTTATGCCGAGGGTGGCTAAGCAGAGTAAAAATGTCAATAAATCGTTGTGTTTCGCTCAGGGTGGGAGAGCTGAAGATGTCTCAGGAAAAACTATGGAGCAGTTTTTCTATTTGCTTCCCCCCTCAGCTATGCCTGCTCGTGTCATAACAGGAATCACTAAAGGTTTCGCTGCCCTAAAAAACATGTGACATTTTAAGATGATTTTGTTGTTGATTACAATAACAGCATTCCCAGGAGGCCGATTTCTATTAGAAACAGAGAACATATCATACTGTAGATCATGTCATGCATGAGCACACAATGCCTTTTGAACAGTCCAAGAGAAGGGGGGTTCTTGTAGATAAAAGTCATATATTTCTACAGGCATTCCTGCTATAATTCCACGCAGATCCTCACATGCACCTTCCGTTCACACCCGCTGTTTGGTGGCGTAGCTGCAACACAGAATAGACAAGTGGTGTGAAAGCAAAGATTCAATAATAGAAGAAGATATTATCTCGCTGTTGGTTTAACAACTCAAATGTCTTTTCTCTGAGTTCAATAAATCACTGCCAGGAAGTTACTTACAGTGAAACAGTGAGGGATCCCTTTCAAGCGATTCGTTTGCATTTTCATTGAGTGTTTTTGTTTTCTGAAGCATTCTCTGCTCCTTTCTGGAAAGGTCAATGGGAAATGGTTGGTGTCTACTTTATCTGCATGAGCCAACTCTCAAGTTCAGCCAAGTAAGAAATAAGATTATCTTTATAGAAGGCAGTGTGAGAATCTGGCCTTTGAATCTTATTCAGTGGAGTATTAATGTCTTAGCGGGTAGAATCAGCCCAAACTGCTATTAAAATAACTGAAGTCTTGAGCAGGATGTTTTTCAATTCGCTCAGCCCCTCATGTTTAATGGAAATTGAGTGTCTCACCTTTTACATCAGTTGATCTTAACATTTAATAGATTCTTTTAAGGATATTAATCTTTTCCATTATATCTTTGTCGTGGATAAGAGAGAGGCATATTTCTCTCAGGCCAAACAACTCATTAATTTCCCAGACACAAGCCTTTCTACACCTGAGGTGTGATATGAGAAAACTCAGGTGAAAATAGCAGAATAAAAAAGCTAACAGTTCGCCAACGTAATGCATGCCTAGCTCTGTTATTTTTTAAAGCACATTATTCAAAACCTTTTCTCCTCCATTATTTCCTGAGTCCGATTGACATTTACTGAGAGCTACACTATTTGATCCCACCATTAAGCCAAATGTCATTGCATGCACATTATGAAAATTTCAAATTAACAAAGAGAGCTACAGTATTGCAGTGTCAGGCAGGAAAAATACAGCAAGCATTTCAACATAAGTAGCCATTCTTTTAGCCCAAACTGCTGATGACAGTCTCCAGAGAGAGCAGATGCTGTTGCCTTCTGGCTCTGAGCTTCACCGTTCCATTCCAGTAACTGCCTCTGTGCCTCCTGAGATTTGCTACAGTAAAACCTGCTCGCTCCCATGGCATCCAGGTGACGAAACAGCTCTAATACAATAGGAGGCTTTTATTCCCTCCTTTTAAAAAATGTCATCGGCTGTCAGCAGTTATCTAGGTTAGGTACCCTGGGCTGTTTAAATAATTGAGATCAAATGTATATGCCAAGTGTGATATGCGTTTGTGTGTCTTTCAGATCGTCTAATCAGATATGAGAACATTAAACGGGGAGATTACAGCCTCTTTGAGGGATTTTGAAAAGGGAGGAAATCTTTCTCTCCTCAAAGTCATACAATCAATCATTGTCATTGCCTTTAGTGTGTCCTCCTCATCCCGTACGCTTGACATGGTGCATTGAAGTCATGTTGGCTTCATCATATCACATGACAACCCTGAAAATTGTGGTTGTTCTTGTAATTGAACTTGCCAGTCCTCTTCGGATGCCTGTATTCATCTCCTGAGATGAAACCACATTTGCCCTGGAGATGTTTACATTAGCACCTGAATGGCATGAACATAATAATTTTGGTCATGTTCCTGTACCAACCGTATGTTATATGTCAGAATTGCACGCACCGGATCATACCCGAAAGGCAGCTGTGTCTATGCTTATGCTTTGGCTGATGCTGAATTGAGTAAATAAAGCTGCTTTTCTTTTCTTCTGCTACTGCCCAAATCCTTAAAACTCGGTAGAAAACTGGCTTAATACAGAGGAGTTCCACACATCCAAAAAATACATTAATACAAGAACAGAAAAGTGTTGTTTTTTGTGCTCGTACAGCAAGCTTAAGGTTCATCGTTCAGGGTGAAATCAGTGAGTGACATGTCAAATCTCTGTCGATCCCCACTGCAGTCTTGAAGGGAATCAGACCAAATCTCAGTCTAACCCACCTGACAAGGTCAGAGTGTCTCATGCAGCCTTTTGTGAGAAGCACTCAACACAACAAATGGACACCAAACAGTTTGATACCTGCTGTTTGGACTCTGAAGGCGGCTCACTTGGGTTGACTATGGAGACCCACCTGACACTCTGTCCCAGGAGAGTAGGCTTTTTGTTCCAGGCCCCTGCTGGCTAAATATCACTCGCCGGCAGAGGTCAGCTTTTTTAAAAGTGGTAACTTTACTTTCTGTCATCTGGTGGTCCAGTGGTCAAAGAAATGATTATATCAGGCTTAAAAACTCTAGTTCAGATGAAAAAGGACATCCTGTGTTTACAGATTCTATATGCTGCATTCTTTCCCATACAAATCAAGAAACAGCGTTTTTTTTTTTTTAGATTGTAAAAAAACACAAAGACACATATAGAGCAGAAAAAACCTATTCATGTAAATATATAGTAGAATAATAGCATCCTTTTATTTCGTTTGTTTTGTTTGTTTGCATGTGATTTGCATATCGGTAACCATTGTGTCAAAAAACAAAGAAAAGGAAATCCACGGGATCCTTACTAGGCGTCCATATATGACAAACATGGAATGAAAGCCATGAGAAGGCAATCCCAGTTCAGACATTATTCACACATTTAAGTTTGATGTGTCTTCCTGCAGTTATAGCTCCCTATATTAGTGTTCTACAGTAGGAGTGAACTGACAACCAGGATTTCAACTTGATTAGTACAATTTTTGTGTAGGCGTTGCAAAACATAGCCTCAAACCCATGAAAAACTTCAGTAAAAATCACACTGACATTTGTAAATGCAACCAACAAAATCCAAACTCACATAACATATGTTGGCTGTTTGCTTCAAGCCTCGCACATACATGATAGAGGTATGTCTGTATTTACTAGCAAATAAGCCTCATTAAAATGCTTTCTAAATACTGCAAGCTTGATAAAAGTGACAGAACAGGCAAGTCCATGCAGTGGACATACAGTATCTGCAAGATAAAGGACAGAAATTAAGGTTATGGACATTTTTAGGCCGCAGTTCTCAAATAAAGAGTTTTTAAAATTACATTATAACAGCATAGTAAAGTGCTGAAAGTTGATTAAACCAATTTTCCATTATATGACATACCTTCACCAGAAAATTAAATGGCAGCTGTAGTTTTTTTGTTGTTGTTTTTTTGTCCACTTACAAATTAATTTCTTTAAATTGTTAAATCACAAAATTCACTCTGTCTAAGAAGAGCTGTCATGGATGAAAATCTGTCTTAAAGAAAGTTAGAAGAAATAACCGATTTTTATATAGTAAATCTGAAGCGATGACCAGCAGCTAGTTAGCTTAGCTTAGCACAAAGACTTACAGTGAGGAAACTGCTAGCATAGCTCTGCCTATGCTAAACCATTTTGGTCGTTTTTAATCTTTTTTTGTGCACATTACACAAACATGTTTTGAGTTACACAAGTTCCATGCTTCTTCAGTACTTTGTGGCTTTGCTAAAGATGAGAGAAATCTCCTGATTTTATGGTACTGTAAATACAACTAAATGATTTATCAGCCAGGAAGAACCAAAAATGACCAACATTTGAAACAATACTAATATTATGAACAAAACCATGGTTAATAGATAGTTCTGGCAGTTCAACAAAGTAGCCTGGATTATAAGATGCTCCAAGTAGAAGAAATACTGGAGCTCTTTTTGGGAAATTTTACTGAGCTGTTCGAGTGAACTTCATTTCACCATTACCATGCTCACTATTTCTCCCCACCTCCACAGGAATAATAGGAAAATAGCTAATATAAAAACTGAAATTGTATTCTTTCCTCTGTAAAGAGAGATGATTGCATATCAAGTTGGCTGGTTGAAGTACCTTCTGTGTATGACTCCTGTGTGGTGGGAGAGGAAGCATTTTTCTTCCAACCAATGGAAGAGTGAGTCAGGTTTATGACTATGGGGAGCAGAGGGTGGCCTTTATTTCCCTGAGAAGAGTCATTATTATTGCCCCGCAAATTTATGGCTTGCTTCTGAAGAGAGCCTACCAGCAGAGTGCCTGTCATTTCTCTTACTATCTTATGCATTATTGATAAGTCTATGGTCCCATCATCCATTGTGTGCTGTTGCCATAACTCAACGGCAGAAAACAACATATACAGTATACCGTAGATGTGTAGAGGGAGTCTGTCTTTTTTCTTCTCGCTACTGTATTTTACTACACTTCTTTATGAGGACTTTCACCTGTAAACAGAAGTTATGACAAAACTGAACATGGAATCAACAACTTTGACCCCTCGTAAAGTAAATAGTGTCACTTTTCTCATCTTATAAAGTATATTTAATGCATTCATGACTGGGAAAACATTAAACATGGGAATGTTTAAAACACACACACACTTGATACCCCTGCAGGAATTGTCATTTGCACAAAAATAATTGGCTAATCAAATTAAAGCTGGTGTCATGAAGCAGTTTACATGGGTTTGTTGCTTGGGTTCACATGAAGGTTGACAAGACACAGATGATGGTTTAAAACAGAATGGACGTGGGCTGTAATGAGCATGCTAATCCACAGCAAGAAGCTCTAGATCAGACATGAGGGACAGGGGTAGTTTCTCTTTTTCACAATGCAGCTGCACCAGGAGAGGAAAACAAAAAAAAAAGTCATTAAAACACATCCTTTGAATTATACAAACAAAGCTATTTAGATTTTAATATTACTGACCATCATGCAGTTGCAAATGCTTCAGTGTTGCATGACATCAAACTGAACAACCTATTAATTGTGGAAGTCTGCTTCAATTAATATGTCCTGATAAATGGTTGCCATTCGCTATGTATGCACCAGTTACATGGGGAGATAATTAGATCATCATGCTGTTAAAAGATAATAAGTATTGGCCTCTTGCAACAAAGGATGTCCTGCTTTTACTCTGTCCTTCACCTGGCCATGAACGCTGTTCAAAGAGAAGGCAAGACAAAGAAAAGAAGAGCGTCCAGGCTCAGACATCTTTCATTTTCTTTTATCAAAAGTGCCACTAAATGTGCCATCTTCAAACATGTGGACGCACTAGAAATATAGATGCATGCACAGGCTGCAAGTGCAACCACACACACACTCGCACATCAAAATCACTGCACAGTACTAAACAAGTTAATCAGTGATGTTTTATTTGGCACCTCCCACATGTGTTACCTCTTTCTCTCTGTCTCTTTCCTCCAAAGCTCCTCTCACTGAAGGACCCTTCAGACCAGCAGCAATCATCCTATTTAGACAGCTGAGAGGGCTGCTTTTTGAAACATGGTATTGTATAACGCGGCCTGCGCATGCAATCATGCTCTTCACTCTGCGATGATGAGGTTAATTTCAGTCTTTTGTGTATATTTTGCGTATTTGGTTGTTTTATATAAGCAGTCTAATTTAACTGCAGAAACAAGCTTGTTTTTTAATTCAAACCACGATCTTTCAACATGTCATATATTATGTATTGATCACATTGGTCATGCTTTTAGGATTTTTTTGGGGCCAAGTATGCTGTAAAAACATAATTTTACAGACCACACTGGGAATTTCATTTGCTTCCTTATTGATTTTATAGTGAAAATATGTCTGAGCGACATATTTAAAGCTGCTCATGTACTGATGCATCCTGGGCCGCAACAGTAGCGGGAGATAAAGACTTAACAAATTTGTTTATTAGCCTCCCACTTTCTGAAGCTCAGCCAATCCATCACCGCTGAACGACCTTATGAATACATTACAATACATTAAAGCTGATTGGCTGCACAGGAGTCAGTTTGTGAGTTATGTGGTTTGTCTTTCTGTTGCATTAGCTCTGAACTCCTCTCCATTAGAAAGATAGATACGACTGCAACTGCTTGCTAAAATCACAGAAAATCTATGTCAAATCATCTTTGAGGTGTAATTTTCCACATGAGCGAAAATAAAGGAAATAATTTGTAATTCTTACTTTAGGCTTCAGTGGAGCTCACTCATGTATTGCAAAACCAACAAATACTTGATATCTAGAACGCTGATCATTGATTTGTTTTGCCTGGCAGGAACAGGAACAACTGGACTGATATTAGAGAGGAAACCAAATAAACACCAAAGAAAGGTGGAATTATGTGGAATCTATTCATAATTGTACATAAACAGTGTTGTCCTTAATCATTATAGGTTATATAAACAAAGCATCCAGAGGGGCAACTGTTAGAGCAAAAAATCATTGTTCATAGAGAGGGTCAGGAACCCTGCTGCAGTTGAGCGACTGATAGACCATGAAGGAAACAAGTCCTGGATGATGTCATGTTATCCCTGACTGTTCGCCATATTTAAATGATCTATCGTGTATTATGGGTGTATCCAACTTCACTTTTGCTAGTGAAACAGTGCATGATGAGGGAGCAAAGTAAGGGGCAAAGAGTTTTGTATTTAGTCTATTTAGTATTTTGGGCTTAATGAGTTTAATCAATCAGTGTCATCTCCCATTCAAACTGAAAAAAAGTCTGCTTCCACTTCTCCCTGTCCTTCATCCCATCAAGCATGTGGAGGGGAAGGTCTAAAATAGGCAGCCAATGACAGGCTTATACTGTGACTCTACATGCTGTTAGTCAGACTGATCGTTTCTGCAGCCTTACCAAACAGGCATTTTAACCAAAGCCATTATCTTTGCCAAACAATAACCAGACTACCTATGCTTGTCTGTATTGTTGTCGTGACAGCAGAATGATTTGTTGCAACAAATCCCTTGAAAGGAATAAAAGCAACAATAGACTTAGTAAGAACTTCCCTACCTGATATGTGACACTCCATATTTTCACACATGTAATTATATATGAACTGCTTGTATGTGTCCTCTAAACACTTCTGTAATGGTGACAACAAGATAAAGTGTTGATGCAATTCCCCTTGTGTGCTTTGTTACTGACGGCGTCCTTCTCTCCCTCCCACACATGGTGAGATGCTGCTGCTGGGCAGAAGTAATCACATGCTTGCAATTAATATTTTGAGCAAATGCTCTGATTGGCTAAGCACAACTCAATCTAAATGCACTTTCATAATGTGAGACCTTGAAGACTTTCCATTGGGGCAACTATACTTAAAATGTGAAATAACAGCTTTCTCCTGTTTTAATTTAGCGTGACACTTTTTCAAAATTATTTGAAAATAATTCAACGATTCTGAAACCTGCAGACAAGAAAATTAGATTTTGAATGACATCCTTTGCACCTGTGTGCTCCTTTAAAACTATTTCTCAACTACATGAAACCTGGAGAAAAAGCCCCATTGTGTTCATCCATATTGTGTCTTGCACACAAATGCATCCAGCTTCTATTGTCATTTCCTTCACAGAGAACCTACAGGCTCTGCTTTAAAGACATTTTATTGACTTGTCCATATGGTTTATAGGTTTCTAAATGGCTTCACTTCTCTTTAGGAAAAGAATGGGAATTTAATCACACACCTTTGGCGGGCTTAGCGAGGCAGCTGCGACAGTCAACAACCTCGTCATGTCAGCCTCAGACTGTCCTTGAAACACAAAGAACCCCTGATGACATTGATTCACTTCAGCTACTGTAGTGCTCATTCGCGGTTACAAAGGCCAGTGTTTTGAAAACCTTTTCAGCTCCGACAAGCGACAGTAAAACGACATGGTGCATACCGTGTATTAAAATAAGTAAGTCATTAATGCCTCCCACATTCTCAGAGAGATGGCGTCACCACTGCTCCCTGCTCATCAACAGTTTCAGTTCAGTGTAATGATACATTTAATTATTCTGGGTCCTGGCCAAAATTGTGCAGATGACACAATTTGGTAACAGAATCCCAGTATTACAAGGTTCCTGATGTGTAATTACACAGATGTTATGGGTGAATCAGGTACTGTATAAAGGCTTGCAGTTGATTTGTGCCATCATGTTTCATCCTGCTTTTCATTTTGAGGCAAGGACAAGCCGATACGCCTCAGTTGCTCTTATAATTATTTCTGCTCCTCTCCCTTTTCCATGCCCAGTCTCTCTGTCATGCTCTCAGTCTCAGCCCAGACCTGGGTGTCGATCCCCGAGGACATGACGCTGGAATGCCTATCTCAGGCGTCTGCAGATGGGGATTGGGTACGATCTTAGATTCAATACTATTTTCCAAATCAAGACTGAGGAATTAGATGAAATCTTACAATGTTATCTCTCAGGTCGAATTGGTCACTCAAGTGTGCTGCCCTGATAGACTGATAACACAAGCCATTTACTTTCTATCATCCACATGCCACGGATTACATTAGAGACTGCGTGTGTGCACAATGTGTTAATGCTACAGTGCTTGCGGGTAGTTTATGTCATCCAGTCCTTTTGCTCTTCAATCAGAAATTGTTTATGTAGCAGTGTAATTCAGTGTGGTATTCAAAGGATAGATTATAATCCACAGGACAATCCTTGTATTCTTCCTGTAATATGCACACAACAGCAGCGGCGTCCTCAGACATCCAAGCTTTAGTGGTTGTCTGTGTTCACCAGATAAAGAGGAACAATGGTTCTAATAGGCAGCAGAGAGTCCCCACAACCAGTGTTTCAGCGGTGCACATTTGTTCTCACAAAGGCTAAATGTATTTTGAGTGGCAGATTAAGGATATTGGTCAGGGGCTCTGCATTGTCAACTCTGAAAAGTGGGGTAAATGTGCGTTTGGATGATAATTCACACATTCTTAGGCTCGACGGCAGACAAAAAAGCCGTAATGTTCTCGGTTTTGGGAAATGTGTTTCACAGATTGTTAATTATGGGTAACATAATCTCATTAAGTCCTTTTGCTTTGCGACTCAATTTCTTTTACAAGCATTAGTCATGATTGAGTAGTTTAGGGGTTTAAGTTCCTCTTTTGTTTGAGTTCAAAAAATGGCCGGCTTCATAAGAGCCTGTTTTGTCCAATTTGTATTCCACAAGGATGCACGATGTCCAGCAGCAGCAGCCACAGCACAGTTTGCCTGCTCGGAAGTCTCTAATAACAGACTGTCTTGGCCTGGCAAAGATGTAAACATTCAGAAATTGTATTGATCCAAAGATCGTTGAGATTTACTTTTTTCAGCTAAAGTTTTGCATGCTTTTTCCACCTCTTATACCTACTTAGTACAATACACCATCATGGAGGAAGCGTTACGATCCTTGACTTAAGCCTCCATTACAAATCACGGAAAAACATGTACAAAGAAGAGAGGTTACTGATGAATCTCCAGACTTCTCAGCTTTAAGAAGCTTTATAGAAAATTTCAGTTCACTGTTTAGCTGTCAAGCCCAAAACTTCAGTACTTTCACTGGTCTCATAGCATTAATGCAGTGTTTCCCTCAGTCTTTTATCAAACTATGTTGGGTGGATTCTACACCATGTAGAGGTGTTGGGGGGGCATGGCCCACCAGAGACTATTTTTTCTTTAAAAGCCCAATTTGGTGGATTTGACAGACTAACCAGGGTGAAAACACTTTGCTAAAGCAATGGCAACAGAACCCAAAACATATTTATACTGTAAATAATGAAATAATAACACCTTCAGTAGCATAAATGTAATGTTGGTGGGGCAAATTAGTCTCCGTTGGGCAGATTAGAATTTGGTGGTCCATCATAGTCTAGGTACTAAATGGGAAACAATGTTATGTATAGCCAACGCAGGCAGAGGTACAACCTGCTCAGCACTTGCTGGTGAGCATAATGAAGCATTTACAACCAAAAAGATCCAAGACCAAAAGCTCTGCTGTCTCTGTAAGCCAATGCCTGGCCTGATTGGCCAGTTTTGACAGGTCTTATACGTCTGTATCAAGGAGGACAGAACGAGGTGGTCAAATGGTGTCATATTGTTGGACTATAGCATGTGCAGTGGACCTGGAGCTGTGATGTGAGGGTTACAGCGGGTCCATGATTGTGCTCTGCCCAGTGAGCCTTTCAGTAAGTGCAGACCAGCTTTTATTGCATGTGTTGAACCCCAATGATATAACGCCGTTTGACCCTGTGGCCTTCCCTCTTTGTGTGTTCTCTGGACCATTATTGCAGCCGTGGAATGATTGTAATGGATTGTAATGGCACTTTCTACTCATAAATTGACATATAGTGACATATCAACCTCACTTTCAGTCTTGATGGCTCGATTAACGCCACAGTCTGAATAGAGGCTGTGTGCCCTTATCTGATTTTTGTGATACTTTTAAATTACTTATATAGCATCTAGACCAGCTTAACAATAAAGTCAACATTGAAATATCACTTTTTAAAATATGGAACTTGTAATTTGGAGCAGGAACAATCAATTGTTGAGGCTACGTCTACAGAGGTAATCCAAAATATCCAAAAGGTTTCAGTGCTCTGATTTAAAATCATTGTAAACTGAATATCTTCGGGTTTTGGCTTGTAGGTTGGACAAAGACATTTGAATCTGGCAAGTTGGACTGTAGGAGATACTAAAGAAATTTTCTTTTTGCTGTTTTGGACATTTTGAACATCACCACATAGTTATTTCTTATATTAAGCTCTAGTTAAGCCTGTAATAATGCATTTTATTCTATAAGTAAAATCATACATTCTACTTGAGCTGCTAGATAAATGGTATGAAATAAAATTATATTTCCTCTTAGATTTAATGGAGTAGAAGTAACCATAACAGTCAAGTACCCCAAAAATGTAACTAAAACAGCAACTGAGTAAATGTTTTTAGTTTCCACCAATGAAGTAGACAGCTTACTCACATATGTCTGTCTACAAGTATCTTCTCCAGTACAAAGTTAACATTGATAATCAGTAAGTGATGGTAGGGCAGATATTTGTCTTCTGATTCAGGCTTTCCTCCAGGGATTGGAGAGGCTGAAACAGAATCTGAACTTCTTCTGCTTTTCCCTCTTCACATTCGGATGTTGACTGCTTGTGCAGGGGAAAATCTATTTTTCAAAACTATCTGAGAAATACAGATGATTTCACGGCACATAAATATCAAGGTGACCATGATCGATGTTCTGGTAGCTGTTTGCAAAGATTATTGATTTTGAGAGTAGGGTACTCTGTGCCTTGTTTTCACCAAATGATCTCAGTAAATCTTGTGTTTCATCAGGGGCGACAGTCAGTTAAGGCACACTTCAGGACATGGTGTCTCTAGTCTCATGAAGGTGTGATTGAGTCCTTGAGAGCTCCTTGGATGAACTGACATGGCAATTGCTCCTCTGTCGAGTTGTGCTGCGTGTTAGCTGCCCTGGCTATCCATGTTTATTTTAGACCAGCGATGTGTCATTAATAGCTCCGTCCAGAGGGCTGATGAATAAAGTCTTAAGTCTCTGGTATTCAAATGACGGTGCCTTTCCACCGAGTGCAAACATTGTGAAGACAGATTAGTTCTGCTGCTGTGAGTAAAGAAGATTAGCAGAGATTATTAACAAACATGCTGGATTAAATAGACAGTATCACTCCCTTCTTTACAGACATCCCAACTGGGTGGTTAAAACGGAACTTGAGGTTGAACTCCTCAAACCAGCAGCGTGGTTAAAACATCATGTCTCAGCACGGTTGCAGGATTGGATGCAGAGCTGCCTGGATTTAATCGTCTTGGTCCCAATTAAAGTCAGACTTACTGACATCAGTCACAGTTCATCACAGTGATTATGCTCAAGCTGTTCAGTGAGGATATGATACAGATTTTATGGGAACTGCCACTAATTGGGGATCGTCACTCTCACACTGTGTTTTCACTCATTAATAATTTCCATTTATATATATGAAAAAATGTAATATCTGCGTAAGCCCATTTATACCTTTTTTTTTTTTTTTTTTTTTTTCCGAAGATAGTTTTAAATAATGTATTCATGCTTCCCTCTACATAACACAAACCAATCATTTAGGTCAAAATTGACCTAATTTGGGTTAGGGAGTTAATGATATGTGTATCTTTTGCTGTTTTCAATATCATATACACAGCATTGATAATTTACATGTATGAGTAATGAACTTAATTACACATTTGAAGTATTCCCATTTTATTTATCCTTGTACTTATTGATATTTCAGAAAGAAATATTGTACTTTTTACATTAGTAAAACATATTCCTACTATCATTATTAATCAATAAACAAATCATTTGATTTCTATTTTTGAAAATTAACCATTAATCATTTCAGAAATTTTGTATGCAAAAACATTCAAATAACACAATTTGCTGTCTTTTTCTTGTGATGGAGTAATTTTTAGGTATGGACTGTTTGCTCAACAAAGCAGGACATGTGAAGGTGTCAGTGAGTCAGTCATGAATGTCTTAGGTTTTATAAACCACACAATGACTTGTCTGATCAAAACAATTACCAGCAAATGAATGCATGATGATTGCTCCACCTCAACCATATAATGCTTCTGAAACAATTTTGTTTAAGTTTATATGTATATATATAGACTATGGCTAAATCTCTACATGAGTTGCAGTGATTAGATCTGATATTGTAAGTGATTTTTGTGTAATACAGAAACAGTATTATTACAGAACTTTCACTTATAATGGAATATTACTGAGTGGCCTTGGTATCTCCATCACCACCATATATGCACATGATTTTGTACAACTAGATATACATTTGTGGCATGTTTTTTTTGGTCAAACTTGAGCTTATTGATTCTGTACATTGGATCAAAGTACCATTCTTAGTTAAAACAAAACAAACAAACAGAAGTATCATCCTTTAGTTGGCTGAATTTAAACCAGCCCCCAAAGAGAGAAGACCACCCACCCATAAGCCATGGACTTCTACCATTTATCTGACTTTAAGATAATGTTATCTAAGGTTATAAATAAACTTATTGATTCCCTCATTTAAGCAATTTTCATCCATCTGAAAAAGGAAGTCAATATGCACCTTGCAGGGACATGATAAGAATGAATCATTTAAGCATACATCTCTAATAATGGCATTGTTCTCTTCCTGAATGGCTCCACCGTGTATCTTGTATTGCAGGCACTAAAGGACTGGCACTAAGGGCACGTAATCATGCAGCATTTTAAAATATAAATTTTGACCTGAGGCGGTGATGCGACCTGGCATAGGCTCAAAAAGTGTAACCGCTACCAGATCATTTCAGATAGCACATATACATAGAGTTCCCAAAGTTCAATTCTCAAACATTTCCATAGACTTGTACATATTTTTTTTTAACACTGCACTAAAGTCTTGCTGCAGAGATACAACTTACACAGATCCCCATGATACTGAAAATGTGTTTTACTGTAGACTAAAACTTGAAGAGTGAATAAAGGGTTTTTCCTCTAAAAGTGGGAGTTAAACTTACAGGCAGCAGGAGGGGATTTCAGAGAAGGTATTTTTAAGAGACACTATGTAGGGTTTACAACAGACATTAAATTCTCATTTTTTTAATGGCTGTGTCCTTGGCGACCCATTCATAATATATGCTAGCCCTTATGAGGGTCACTGCCCAGACTATTGAAAGCAGAGCGGTAAAAAACCAAATCAAATGAGGAAGACACATGTTTAATTGCAGTTTAATAGGAGAGATGCATTGCACCTTGAGTTGTCACATGGTAGTCTCCAGTGCCATCTAGTGGTAAGAAGATGACACAAAACAGTCATGGCATGGCTCTGTGTTTTGACGCTTGACTTAATAGATTATATCAGTCCCCTTAAGAATATACTTTTTATTCAGCAGCTGAAGAAAGAGGAACCATATTCGTCTATAAAGCCATTACGATAATTGCATTGGATGGAACAGCAGCATTTCTAGATGTTTTAAGGCCATTAGAGGTATTGTTGGCATGTGAAATAATAATAACGTATATAAAATAACCATTAAAATACCAAATATTGATCCATTTAGAAAGGGTCCACAGAGTCCAACAACCTCATCCAAAGTAAAAAAAAATAAGTGTTATCAACAATAACAGTACCCATATACTGTATATCCTGCTGTTAAGAGCCTATGCAGTGTCATCTTTCTACAAACACTAAAATAAATTCGTAGTCAGCAAGTTCATCCATCTGTTTCATGTGCAGTTTTACCATCGGGGCTCATTTTAAGTTGTACAAGTCCTCATCTCCACAGCTGCACTCTCCCTCCGCTCCTCATCCAGTTTCTTGTAGTTGTAATAGTGCATGATGAAGAAAAATATGCCAGGCGTCAGCATAAACACCCCACATGCATAGTACATGTATTTGTAGTCTCCGAAACGATCAACCAGAGCTCCTAAGAGAGAAGATGCACATTTAATCACCATTTTAAAACATCCAATGCTTTTTTTTTCCTGCACACATATTCTGCAATAAAAACTCTTTGTCTCTTAAGGACACAAACCTGAAAGTGGAGGTCCAAGAAGCACCGGTGCACACTCGATGATAGTGACAAGTCCGACTGCACTGGAGAAGCGATGAGCTCCAACAAGGTCCATCAAAACTTCAAAGAGCAGTGCAGAAAGCATCCCAAACGCCAACCCAAAGAAGACTGCATAAACAACCAGACCCACATATCCAGGTAACAGTGGGCATATAAGGTGGCACACGCCATTGTATGAAACTGCAAAACTGAAAAAGTATTGGATCCTTGGCCGAATCAACTTGGTGTTGCCAATGAGGCCAGTTGCTGGTCTGATAAACATATCCACCAGAGCAAAAATAGAGAGCAAGAAGGCTGCTGAATATTCATCAATCCCTTGATGTTTGGCATACGGAGCTAGAAAAACCACAGGCGCGAAAAACCCCAAAAACATGACCACATTACCAATGAGATAAATGAGGAAGCCCCTGTGTTTGAAGAGAGTGAGATCTATGTATTTGTGCACACAGCCCTGACTCTTGCTCTCATCTTGGCTTTTTTCAATCAGAGGGTTAGCTGACTGTGCATTGGTGTCTGAAGGAGCAGCTTCCTCAATGGCTGCCCCGTTACACTCTGCGGGCTCAGGATTTGGTTGAGGTCTGGCATTTTTGTTGACTGGTCTCATCAAAGCGCCAGCTACACAGCAGTGGAGCACAATGGATCCCAGGATGAGGAAGCTCCCTCTCCAGCCAAAAGAATCAAACAAAAACTGATTGAGAGGAGCCAGAGTGAACAGAACCACTGGACTTCCTGTCATGGCGAGCCCGTTCGCCAGCGGCCTTTTGACCTGGAAGTAGGTACCTATGATGGTCAGGGCCGGCTGGAGGTTGAAGGCGAGGCCAAAACCTGTTGAAATAATGAATTGAAACAAATAATCATGAATCGACTATACTCTTTAACTTGTTAAAATTATATCTCATTAAAAATAACTCTTAAAGGCAGATGGAGAAACATTGATAGACTAACCATTTGTCCCTTTTTGGTATGGGATAAATTCTGATTTTCTACTTTATTGTTGTTAGGGATACATTCTAGATAGTTATAACAAGAAACAATTATATCAGTTCTGTGGTTGTTTTGGACAAATTCAAATTAATACAATATTTAAAGGCACTGACTACATTAAGCAGTTAATTGTTATAAATCTGGCAATAAATATTTCATTAACCAATTCTGAGTTCAACCAACTTTTATAGTAAAACAGCCAAATTTTCTGGGACCTGCACGTTATGTGGATTCTTTCTTTTTTATTAGTTTTGACAGCAGCTGAAATATATTTTGGTGTCGGAGTGTCGATCACACAAAATACATCATTTGAAGATGTTGCATAGGCCTTAGGGTCATGTGACAGACTTTATTACCTATATTCTGACATTTCATAATCATGATTAATTTACAAACTGATAAAGTTAACTGCAGATGAATTAGCGATGAGAATAATATGGTTGCAAACATTCCTAGTCTTTCAGACATATCCAAAGTGGTCAGATACTTAGAGATTAGACATAAAATCAGTCGTTCATGAACATAGTGTTCATGTACAGTTCTTTACTGTGCCAAGGTAGGTGGAGTATCTCTACTAGATTAAAGTTTAAAGTCTGAGGCCTTTGTTTACTCGCTGGTATTAGCAGTATCATGTGGTTTGGCGTACATTCTGGCATGTGGGGATTTTGTAAAGGCATCTGATTTCGTAATAATAAATAAAAAAAACTAATAACAAAATCCAAGTATGCGTTTTTCTGAAAGCACCATTTCAACAGGGCATAGATTTGCTATGATTTGAGGAAACATTTACACATCAGACAGATTGACCCTAGTTAACCCCACAGAGGGGCATGAGTAGCACTCGTGGACTGACCCTGGTAATCCTGGTAAGCCAGTCACAGCCAACATGAAGCAAACATTAAAGGAAGAACAAGAAGAAACAGCAACCTTACTTGTCATGTTCCTCAAAATAAACTCTAATTTATCTAATGGAATTTTTTAAAGAAAAACAAACATATAATTTACCTCCAATAACTCCAACGCAGAGATACAGATGCATGATAGTCGTGCCAAAAGAGGCAAGTATCATGCCAGCGCTAACCATGAGACCACCGACCATAACCACAGGTCTGCTGCCATACCGGTTGACAAGTATACTGCTCACAGGTCCTGCACAGAGGAGAGAAATATCTTTCACTGAAAGTTTACAGCTCTGATACAATATCTGTTTTGGTTAATTACAGATAAAACATATATGATAACCTTGCTCATTTAAACTGTTGATGGGGAAACATTTCTTAAATGCCTTTTATCACATTTTTTAAAGGTATGATTACCACTGACCTCCTGCATACATAGACGCAAGCATGACTGAAGACAGCCAGGCAATCTCACTGTAGGAAACTGAAAAGTATTCCTGGATCTCCTTAAAGTAGATGGTGAGGGACTTGGGAAAGGCATATGAGAATCCTATGGAGATGAAAGCCCCAAAGACGACAGCCCAGCCCCAACCTCCATCAGGTGGTGTGTAGCCCAATTTGGTTGCTGTTGCAGGGGGCATCTTGGATCCTCTGGCTGGGTAGTGGAAGAAGGTGTACATAGAAAAACAAACGCATATTTTCAAACCTTTAGTAATGCTCACATGTTGCAGGCTCCAAAATGTATACTCTTCAATTCACAATAGCTCACCTAGGCACAATCCTCAAAACTGTACTGCGCAGTCTATGAACCCTGTTGTTATACCAGGATTATGCTGCCTCAGAAAGACCCTGCTTTAAGGCCTTTGATCTCATCACGTGTGCTTGCATGACAAATACAACTGACCATACATGGAAAAAGCAACAACCCTCCTGGAGACAACATTTATTTTGTTAACATCCAACAGTAACACAGCCCTCTTAAGAGTCTTAGACACAGATGTGCTGTCAAAGCCTTATTATGGGACCAGTAATTGTTGAAATCCAACAAAATAAGCTGTGGTTTATCCCCATTAAAAATATGAGGAGCTTCAATACAATTAGATATTACAGAAGATGCTCATTCAGGTTAGAATATAACAATGAGACCCCAGTATTGTTACAGCTGTTTCGAAAAGCACTTGAACAGGAATAACAAAACATTGCATGCTCAAATAACATTAAGTCAATAAACTTACAGATGCTGTTTTAGCTCACCCACCTTAAACAGACCAATAAAACAATCCCTCCTTTGAAACAGGTTGTTTTTGAAAACTGGAAGAATCACCTTTACTCCAGTAACATCTGGCTTGTTGGTTAAAATGCAGCAGAGTGAGACCTCTCGCAGCAGCCTCCACTACACTGGAGTCACACTGTTACCACGCCTCCTTCAGTCATGCGCACCGGTCTGCTGCTGCTGCTGCGAGTACTAAGTCATTGATTCACAGTTTGTATACATTTAACTTAGTCATAGTTAAGTAGGGGAATGCTGGAAAGCGGTATTATGCTTGAGGGCTTTCGTCGTTTGTTTTGCGTTGCGATTGTTTGTTGAGGTTGGTCACTGTTTGTGTAACTTCACCGCTTGTGTAACATGCGTTGTTTGCTAGTCGCTAGCATTAGCTAAACATAAGGTGAGTCGACCACGTTTCTGTGTAGCTCGTAAATTAGCGGTTTATTCAGCAAGTCAGCCTCTGGGGTGGACTCAGTGACTGTATCTAGAAATGTTTCTCCAAGGAAGAGCACCTTTGGTCTCAAGTTTGACCAGATTCTGTGGTTGTTTAAACTCATCAGCGGCTGCAAAATTAGCACCTGCCCTCTGTGGACATCAGCATCGGACCTTCAGCTCTGACTCCTCAGGTGTGAGGGTAAGTTTCTTTTTATTTCTGTATCACTGTATACACCCCACACAAAAAAACTATTAATGTCCATTTAACTTCGTCTATACTGCTATCATAAATGTGGGTTTCACGTTACTATGATGTAAGGTACAGGCTTGGCATCAGACTTGCCGACAAATATTTTCATACGCATAACATTGTATCAGTTAGCCAAACTAAAGTCAAAGTACAACGTTAATATATGACAGTATTTTTTTCTGCCAAAGATGTTTTCAACTAAAAGGAGAACAGTCGTTATTATTCGAAAATAGGAATTTAAGAGAGTTCATTATTTTTGTTATAACTTAGTGTCATGCTGTCGGAAAAAAAGACTAAACCTGACCTAAACTTTCAGTTAAGTCAAGTTTAAGACGATTTCACGTCTGTCAACGTCCCATGCTCATTATTTCAGAAAGTGAGAAGCTAACGGCTAGCTAGTGAATGTATCCCCAGCAATGGCTGACGGCAACGCCGGGGGAACACGACCGGTTTTCCCAGTTAACGAAACTTTAAGTCAAACAACACGCCACTGTGTGAATCTTGTCACCTTGAAAGCTCTTGAATCTGCACAGCTGAAGTGAGCAGGGCCGAGCAGCAGCAGCACCAGGTAGTCCAGTCCACGGAAACTGGGTGAGCTTGAAATTGAGAGCTGTCAAATACGTTATGGGGAATCAGGTATCATAAGCCTGGCTGTAAAATTGGCCGCCGTTAGTTGGTAGTGTCAGCAGGAAAGTATGTTACTCAATTCAGTGATGCTAAATCTGATGCAGCTTTATTAATACATGAAGTCAGAGCAAATGCAAAATCTGAGATACTAGGTCTCAAATGATGACCCAATTAGCTGAATGAAGGAATAGGCCTAGAGTTTTTTGTTTCTTTTGTTTTTACACCATAAAATATCTAACATCATGTAGTTTCAGTCTCGTTTTATGTCATATATATGGGAATTTGTGATATTTAAGATTAGATTTAAGACATAAAAACGTTGAAGTAACTATAAAATATGAAATGGTGAATAATTATGTATAATATTCAGTAGAGCTTGGGAGTAAACGGAAGAAGTGTATTAAAAAGGTGCAGTATTGGCTAATTTAGTCAGTAACTGTAAATGCATTTTGGCTCTTTAGACAGACTCAACATGAGTTGTTTTATTTCTGTCCTTCAGAAATTTCACTATTTCCCCTGGAGAAAAATTAGTAAAATATTAAGTAAGCAGGCCTACTGATGAAAATAGCCTAACTGTTATTACTATCATTTATGAAACAAATGTTTGTAATTTTCATTGACTTATATTTTTCATTTTTTTCTTGATTTGTTGTAATTTGATCAGTATTTAAAATTTTCACAGTATTATGTTTTGTTCTGCTTCGAAAACACTTGGTACCCCACATTCAACCAGAACTGAGCACTGTAATAGTATGGAAATAATTGGTCACAATACAATAATTATTAATATGGTTGTTCATAAATATCTCAAAGTGTTTTTCACCTCAAGAAAGCCTTATTCTACTACAGAGGCCTTGTGCACCTGAATGAATGCAGTATTCTGTGTTGAAACAGAAAATTTAAAGACAGCAGTGCTGTAATCATTGATCTCCTGCTCTCTTCCAGATCCTGTACGATGGGCTTTGTCCCATATGTGTGACAGAGATCCGGTTCCTTCAGTTTCTGCAAAGAAAACGGTCTGGGATTGAGAAAGTAGATTTTATTGATATCTCCCTGCCAGGCTATGATGAAGAAAAGTACAAGAATGTCAGCTATGAGATGGCCATGGCGGAAATGCATGTCATAGATGAGAAAGACGAGGTAAATCTGTAAATCTGTTTCCATCTTTGCAGATAACCTTAATCTTGTACTTTGTGAATCATTTAATCCTTTTTTGTTTTGGTAGGTTCACCGTGGAATCCCAGCATTCGCAGTCATGTACAGTGCGGTGGGGCTCGGCTTTTTAGGTCGGCTCATGATGTGGTCACCTCTAAGACCATTCATGGACAAATCCTATGCCATCTTTGCCAGGAATCGCTTAAAGTGGACTGGCCGTGGAGAGGAATGCAGCTGTGAAAGGAAAACAAAGTGACTCTTAATCCCAAAAATAAATTAGGTTTTATTTTAATTATTTTGATGGTGAAGAAGAACTGGATGATGTAATGTTCTTCCTGTTTAATCAGTTTATTATGTGCCTGTTGGTAAATGTTTAAAGACCATTCTTAAATGGAGGGTAAATATTATCTGCTTTGAAAATGCGCATGTTGTGAAGCCATTGTTTGATGTAGAATTGTGTAAGACTATACATTTGATTTAGCCTAGCTCAGTAAATCAGTTACAAGTGGTTAAAACATCTATTTAAAGGATGTTAAATGGTCACCGTCATATGAACATATTTTTTAAAATATGACCTAAACTGATGTTCAAGTTTAAATCTACTCAGTCTGACTGACACCATTTAGGATATGTCTGTAATTGTGTTCATGACTCATATTTGTATCCGTAACACATTGAACTCTGAGCTTTGTAATAATAACAAACGAGTAATGTATACAACACTGTCACAGTATGACAAATATAAAAAAAACGGAGAAAGTCACTGAAGCAAAATGCAGGCAATTTCCTGTGGCATAGCATCTCAAACTGAAGAAAAAGCAGATTAAGAAGCAAGTTGTCAGAAAGCTGCCACTAGATGTCATTGTAAGCCCCCCCAAAAAACCAACTATAAGAAGTAAAGGGTTCCTAAGGAATTGTGTGATATGTTACTTCTCATTGCTTTCTAGATCATGATTGATCTGTTCATATAAAGTTGCTGTGTAATAGATACAAGCATAAATGATGAGTTAAATCTATGTAGTAAAAGAAACAGAAAAAAATGACTGTTGTGGTGTGGATATTTGTCATTTGAATTACAGTTTATAAGTAATATCTGTGTGCTGGGGGACAGACATTGCAGTAATTAATCTTACAGGAACTCCATGTGGTTTCATTAAAAATACATTGGAATACAGATCAACGTGCTTGCTAAAGGTTACATAAGTTATAGCTGAAGGACAGTAATGTTGACAAAACATTGCAGAAACATTTTGATCCACATTACTTTTCCACAACAGCACACCATTGGTAAATCACAGATATGGATTACAGCCTGAAAATGTTAATTATAACTAGAGCCAGTATCAATGCAGTACTTATTGGCTTAAACAGAAACTTGTTGAAAAAAAGGGTATGTTTGTATTCTAAAAAAAACCCAAACAGGTTACATTTATGCTTTTAATGGGTAGTAAGGCGACAATAATGTGGTTAACAATGTTAAATAAATCACATTTTGTTTAAATGTCATAGCATTGTGTGTAGTCTTATATACAGGGTAGTTGCACTGTAACCTGTAGGCTCAAATCTGAAACTTTTCTTAACCACTACATACTTGTTTTGTGTCACATGCTGTTGCCTGTGATCAGTTTCCAAGAAACAGTATGTTTTCAAGGGAGGTGTGTTTTTGTGTTATGCTGTGGCAGCTGACATCAACCCACTGAGACCCTTGAATGCCCTCCCCCCTAATTTTAGACCTGAGCTTCCAGTCCGGCAGTAACCACATGACTTTAAGCGTGCATGGTCTTACAAAGCATTGGTCACGCTTGTCCGCCTCCCCTTGCCCAGCTCAACCAATAAGATTAAAGTACAGCAGAGAGAAGAGCTGAATTAAGTGTCAAAACACAGAAGAATGAGTGCCCCAGTTGACAGCTTTTCAAACGTTGTTAGCTTGATTTCAAAGAACAGCATTTGTTGAAGTGGGACTGTGAAGACAGAAGATAGGTGTTGTGTTTCAGGTAAATGTTCAGCATATGTTTTTATCTGTCATTTCCTGTCAAGGTTAGAGTAGCTTTAAGCTACTTTGGCTCATGACCTTCCCCCGCCTTAGCAGGAAACAAACATAGTAGATGTTTGACTGTTGCATAGGCAAGCTGTTTACCTTTTCTCTCTGTGAAAGAACTGTAGAAAGTGTGATGAATGCTTTTTATTTTGCATAGTAATTAGAAATACAAGGATTAGGTTTGATGTGGGAGCAAGTAGGCCAAAGTTTAGGGTTTCAAATTTGATGTGATCTATTGGGAGAGTTTATAGCTTTGTTTACAGGTTGTGAACACTTTTGTATGCATTTTAAGGCAGTAATACATCAAAATAGCCAGATACTAGACACTCAAAATGTTTTTTATTTATTTCAACTTTGTTTTGGAAACACTTGGATTTCATTGTGTATGATTTGCATATTGTTGCTCATGTGTAGTTTAAATGATCCCTTGAATTTTCTTCTAGAGAAACCAGCTGGTCAACATTTCATCTTATTCAGTAATATATTCTAACATCCACCAAATGGATTGGTAAAAGATTGGCACTGACATCCATAATTGGCAGAAAGTTCTTTTGTTTTCTTTTGTTCTAATCTGTTTAATTTTGTATATTTCCCAGATTCCTGCTGAAACTGCTGCTGTGACCTAAATCAATGTCAAGAGCAACTTTTCGACTTTGATTAATTGCTGCTCACCACAACAGGTCAAACATGGGTCGCTACCTCAGCACCAACTTGTGTTTCAGTTCTGTGAACAAGACTGTCAGATCATACTGCAAAATTAGGTACCTAATGAGCCTACGTAGAAAGTACCCTCATCTGGCTAAAGAACCACTCAGCCTGGACCTCCACAGATATTCACCACGGACACCTTCTCATCCATCCAGATTTACAAGAAAAGCTACCTGTAAAATTTTAAACTACAGAGATACAGGACCTACCTCTAGCTTTGTCCTCAGAGATTTTACCAAAGAACTGAAACATCTTCCTGTGGTGCGTTTTTACTCATCCTCCAATAGAAATACATTAAAACCTGAAGCTCCAATTGGGATCTTAGAGGAGGCTCAGAACACTTTTCTTTTGAGTTCACTGGGAGGACGCCTTGGTCAATCATTTAATAGGTTGTCCAGACACATTAACATTTATTTTAAGAAAAATGATGTTGTGTGTCTTGCTGAAAATGCCAGTGTTGTTGTCACAACTCCAGATTATCATGGCAGGATGCAGAGACGTGGTCAAAGTCAACGGGCAGTGAGAGAGTGCAACGTGTCAGAAGGGAAAGACACAACACAGACTTTAAAAAGCAAAGACAATCAGGAGAGCTCAGGGAAATGCCCTCCGACACAGAACAACTCTGGACTGCAGCTTTTTCACATCAGCTCTTTGGCGACAACATTCGGCGAGAGCTACAGCTATGTTGCTAATCACATTAACTCTGTCTTTTCTCGTGGCATTGCAAAAGCTCAAATGCAGGAAGATGTGGAAGCCACAGGGGGGACAAACAGGAGGCTGAAGAGGAGAAAAGTGCCAAACACTTATGTTGTAAAGTCTAAAGAAGCCAACATTTCAGAAGTCAAATCAGGTGATCAGGCAGCTGTGGAATCTAACAATGTCTCCAGCAGCTGGGAGGAGGGCTACCTTCACTTTGCAAGACACATCAATAAATACTTTGGTGCTGAGGTTGCTGAGGAAGTTCACTCAGGTCTGAACAGGACAGAACAATTTCCTGTGGAAAAGAAAAGTACTTACAACAAACACTTTACAACACAGTCCACCACAGAAACTCAAGGTGCCATGTCACAGCTGGCGCAAGACAAACCAGCCAGCCTTGAAGCTGGAGGCCTTTTCCACAGCAGCCAGAATAACACTGACTTTGGGGAAAACTATTTCCAAACAGCCAGTCACATTAATCAGTATTTCAAGGGTCAGAGTGGATTGGATAAAGACATCAACAGTAATCGCTTCACAGAGATAGACCCGGGATCTGCTACCTTTGAGAAGCCCAAGACTTTATCCTTTATAGACTGTCTTCGCCACCCTACAAGCGCTATCCCAGACTTGCTGGGTTCTTATCTGAATCTTGGCTCTTTGACCCAGACCAGTAAGCCCAAACCTGTGATAACATCATCAGAGGCAATACTGAGTAAAAAGGTGGGTTGAGATTAAATGTTGATTAATCATTTGATGCTGAAAATTTAAAAAGAAATTAATTAAATTAATCATTTGTCTTGAAAGCTAAACAGTGTTCCCTTTATAGCATGAACTGATACGTCTCATCCTGCTCAGTCTGGTTCTTTAGGCTTGTAGAGCATTATCATTCTAAATGTAAAAATTAAAGTGGATTTTAATTTAACCACTGTTTCAGTTCCCCCACAGGTTGCAAAACCATTGCTGGTGCTCTTACAAAACTTGAAATACCTAAAGCTATAATTCATATTTTTATAATTAATTTTTGGTTGTACGTTCTCAGTTTGTCTTGGGGCGCAGGCAGGCAGAGGAAATGACAAGAAGGCTGATCGGTAGTCTGTCACTAGCTTCATCGCCAGACGCTCTGACCGCCTGCGTGGAGGCACTGAATGAACACCTCATCCGTTACCCATCATGCAAAGCACTAATGTGGCAGGTCTCTTGGAAATAAAACATTACTATTAACAAATGTTTTAGAAGCTAGTTTGACCTCAGTGAATTAATTTAGATGTTTCTGTGTCCAGGAGAAAACTGCCCTCACATTATTGAAAAAGCGTCGAACCTGCAGAGATAACCAGGGGCTACAGAGCGCTTTGAGAGAAAGCCTGGCTCTGATCGGCTACGTGGATCCAGTCAAGGGACGTGGCATTAGAGTGCTGTCAATTGATGGCGGTGGCACAAGGTAACTGTAAGAATTGTTGTTATTAAATGCCCTTTAACAATGCAAAGGGCAAGATAGCAGCAAGAGAAGAAACTCAGTGATCAATCGCTCAGTTTTTTTCCTAAATGAAATTGTCAGAAAATTGTGAAATTAATTTGTTGAATTTCATTTTTCATTCAAACAATAGTGCAAGACACTTATTTAGTATATGATTATTTAAGAAAAGTAGCAACCCTGACTTCTGAAAGCTGGAAAGTGATCTTTTTAATTAAGAAATAATTATAAATCAATATCAGAATACTTGCCTTTAGATTTCCTGTCCGTCAACTAATCGATTAATTCACTAATCAGTTAAACCCAGAAGCCTGTTTTAAGTTATGAACATGTTATTCTTTTTCATTTAATACTCAGTATTTTGTCTTTGCCTTTTCCAGAGGTGTGGTGCCTCTGCAGGTGTTGAAGCTGCTGGAAGCTGAGACAGGAAGGAAGATCCACCAGCTGTTTGACTACATCTGCGGAGTGAGCACAGGTGACAAACAACAGAGCTGAGAGTTACCAAAAATAATAATCTCGTTTATTCTCAACAACATCTTGATGCTTCTCAGTCTGAATCTTTAAGTACGTGTCTCACTCGTGTCTCCTTGGTGTTTATTAAAGGGGCTGTTCTAGCCTTCATGCTGGGTCTGGCACACTTTTCTCTGGAGGAGTGTGCTGACATGTATCGTCGATTTGGCTCCGAAGTGTTTCGGCAGAACCCACTGGTTGGCACCGTGAAGATGGGCTGGAGTCACTCTTACTATAACACTGAGACCTGGGAGACAATACTACAGTATTGAAACAATATCTTCTAACTCTATACCAGTCCTCCATTCAGACATGTTGATAAAGCAAAAATCCACTCTGGTCTGATGAAATGTTCTGTTTTGATCCTTTGTAGAGAAAAACTGGGAAATAGAATACTTATTAAAACAGCCAGAGATGAGTTGAGTCCCAAGGTAAGAACACAGTAATCACAATGAATGTTTAATTTATGAGATTTTTAAATATTATGAGTCTCAGTGCACTGATTTCTTCTTTGTTTCAAGCTTTAAAAATGCAGTTTGCTTTGTTGTACTGTTGGTTTCTGCTCAGGTTTCAGCAGTCAGCACAGTGGTAAACTGGGGCACCAGTCCAAAGGCCTTCGTCTTCCGCAATTACAACCACAAACCAGGCTCTTTGAGCCGCTATGCTGGAGCCTCAGCCTGCCAGATGTGGCAGGCAGTTCGAGCATCATCAGCTGCTCCGGGTTACTTCCAGGAGTTCACCTTACAAAGTGACATTCACCAGGTAGGAAACCACTGTGGATTTTGCAATCCAAATGGATTTTCAGTGAAAGGTTAAAAATTATGCTACTCATGAATCATTTATATGTGATAAAGTGTAAATGTGCCAATTAACTGATAAGAAACTGGCCAGACTTAATTCAGGTTGGGAGAGAGAATGAATTTTGTGTTTAACAACAGCAATATTATAAGAGTGATTTTTTTTTTCATATACCAGTAATAGCTTAGAGAATTTAAGATGGTATTAGCCAATAACATATTACTGCAGTTATGCCAGGATTGTTGTCCTGGCATAACATGTTATTGGCATAAGGGGTGGCACAAAGCCTATGTTTAAGTAACTTCAAAGACAACTCAGTTTCACTCATTTGAAAGACAAAAATTTTAAATCTTTGAAAAGTAACAATGGCTAAAAAATGGCTCTTCGTTTTGGATCACACACTTGGCCTTGAGTGGGTCAGGACTGAACAAAAATCCCTCCCCTGTACACTTTCAAAATCATTTTTGCTGTCTTCGTAGGATGGAGGAATTATCCTGAACAATCCCTGCTCCTTGGCTGTCCATGAGAGCCGTCTATTGTGGCCCAACCAGCCCTTCCAGTGCGTGCTGTCCCTTGGCACTGGCCGCTATGACAATGCTAAGAGGGCACCTGCCACCTCCACCAGCCTGAGGGCCAAAATCAGCAACCTCATCTGCAGTGCCACTGACACTGAAGGAGTGCACACCCTTTTGGACGAACTCCTGGCTCCAGATGTGTACTTTCGCTTCAACCCCATGTTGAGTGCTGTGGTGTCCTTGGACGAGAGCCGGCCGCAGGCCCTGGATCAGTTGCACAGAGATACCCAGAACTACCTGGAGAGAAACCGGCCCAAACTGGCCAGGTTGTGCCTGGTGCTCGGAGCGGAGCGCTCAGCTGTGAGCAGAACCAAGGACTGGATGAGTGAGAGGGCCTGGGAGATGAAGCAGAGATGGCTGTGATTATGAAGAGGACGAGGTTTGTCTTCCCCCGTGCATAGACAGCTGTGGAAAAACAGAAACACCTTAAAGTATGAACAAGGACCCTAATGTACGGATGTACTTTGTTTGTTGTTGAAAAGTGTCCCTGTAAGGAGAAACTGTATCTAAAGATGAGAGACATGAGGCTAGAACTCCTTTATCTCCCCCTGGTGGCTGGCTGCAGTATCAGACTGTAAGCCCCGCCCCCTCCATGTCAGCATTAGGGAAACATCAGATTACATCAAATATATTTCCACCAAAGATGGTTTCTGTGATTTTAGGTAGTTCTTAAACTCATATGCATATTTAATATAACTGAGTTGTTATCAAGGAGTTTGAACATACAAAATATTTATAAGAAACTCTTCAGATAAATATGAAACAACTTCCAGAGGAACTAAGAAACCTTATTATTGCTGCTGACTGTCACTAAATTCTGCTGCTTTGTATCCAATTCCTGTTAAACATGTACTGTATGAAAACTCAATATAATGTTGTCACCATGCCTCACTTAGGATTTGGATTTTCTTTAACGTTGCACAGAACATTAGTATATTAAGCACTCTCAAGCACTTTATTTAAAAAGCTTTGCATAACATGCACATGACTACTTATTATCTGATTATTACTGTTTATGTTGCACTTCTCAGTGTTGTTGAATGTAATATAAGCTATAAATCATACTTTCTTGTGATACAACAGGTGATGTGGTATATTATTGTGTATTTGAATTGTATTTGTTTTGAATAAATTATTATTCATGGAGTCTATAATGTCATTTTTAGTAGAACTTTCCAGTGCTGAACACATTGAACCATCCACATTTAATGTCAATCCCATAAATAAATCTCTCATGGTCATTACACATGATGTAAAACTTTATCAATGAAAGGAAAGCCATGTGATCACTTGATGGTGACGGGTTGAATCCCCCGCCCCCAAATGTGTGGAAGCTGTCCCCTCCCTGCCCACAATAGACTGACTTTGTTCCAGACAGAAAAGCTTTGTGTGGGAGAGTGTGTGTCCGTGCCAGCCAGAGTGAAGCTACAAAGTCAGTAACCCACCCCCCATCATGAACACACTGCAGATCAGCAACACACATTAAAAAATACAAAAAAAATGATTTGACCCTTTAAGCTAGCTGCAGTTGATTGTGTTTAGATGATGCTGAGATCACACTTTCACCCACCAGGGCAGGACATACCACTTTTGTGTAACTATCTTCTCCCTTTACTTGAGGGATGACGTTATACGTATGTGTGGATTTCACAATAGATTTATTATAATAGGCTCTCTGGCCCTGTTTGCCAAGTGTGTGACCCAGGCTTGGGACAACAGTCCTCGTGGGCCACATGAGCCTTTTAGCTGATGGAGTGACAAGTAACACAAAACCAGATGCTGCTGGAAAAGTTAAAGATAATGTTGTGAATCTACTGTGAAAGAAGATGGGAAGAAGGTAGGAGTCCGCTTATGCTGCAACAAGTGGGACAAGCTACCAAGGAGCATAGGAACTAAATCTAAGGTAGGAAGATTTAACACTTTTAAGGCATATTTTGAACATTACTTGTTGGATATAAAGTAACTATTGTAGGGGGCATTAACAAAATTGAATTGCATGGGTAAATCACCACGTGAAGGAGTGCTTTAGTCCATGCATCTGTTGATCAAGACGGCCATCCGTGGAAGTCAAGGTTTTAATGATGTCATAGTCTGAGTTGAGAAGTGGGAGGGGTCTACAGCTGCATCAGCAGATTTTTGATGAAATTAACCTCTCACACCTGCCATTGAGATGACTTGCATGGATTTGCATTATTTTAATGTGGCAATGTTTCAGTAACAGATCTTTATTTGACTTCATGAACTACGTGTCACTTATTACTTATTTTAGGGGTAACTGCCCTGATGTTGCACATTTAAAGTGCTACATATCCACCACTCTTTATTTTTTAACAGCATGACCAGCAATGTTGGTCTGATGATTTAATACAGTGGAGGGTTTTGTATGTTGATTTTCTCCAGACTATCAATTTTGTCTCATTTACGTGATCCCCCAACTTTCCTAAAGTGCAACATAGTGTGGTTCAGACATTCTTTTCTCCTCAGGATCTATTTTAATAACTTCGGTTATTCCAAAGTTTAATTGACAGCGTGCCTATTTTGAGGGCCAAACAGAAAAAAAATTATGTTTGTGAGTTATCCAGCAAACAGAGGACAGAGGTCAATACAACAAGAAGCTTTTAACTTAACATTCCTAACATGACAGAGGCTTGTTTTTAACGCCGGACCTGAGTTGTGTATTTAATGTTAGCTGTAGAAACTGTATTCTTAATGAAGTTTACAGTACAAGATAAGGCCCATATGCCTAACTATAACACTATAACAACTGTAACCTTTTCTTTAGTTCCATCATCAAATTCTATTCGTCCAATACTTTGGATATGAGGGAAAAAATTGTAAAACTTGTGAAAATTCCCATCAGCTTCAGCTGTATTTTTGTTTTATGCTTATTGCCAACTGTTAGCATGCTGATGTTGGCATATATCTCCAAGCACTGCTGTGCAAACAAGTTCAGCCCCACAGAGCTGCTGGCAGGGCAGACTCTTTGTCTTGTTACAGGATGCTCTTGAGTAAATATGTTGTTGCTGTCGTTTACTGTTACCTCACAGTTGTCAGGTTTATGAATCAGTCATGTTCTGGTTGCAGCAGGGTGATGACTGGCACTGTGTCTTGGAGTTTCTCTCGAGCCTCCTCTAGAGCGCTCCCTGATGCTGTGACGTCAAAGTGCAAATGAAAGGTGCTCCGAGTCTGAACAGGCAGCTTGTGCGGTCGAACACCCTCCCACATGCCATCTGCTTTTACCCGAGCCCTGGGCACACGTGCCAAAGGAGACCCGCGAGCATAGAGACCTTCTTGTCGTCACTGAGCCGGCTCTGTCCGGCTCTCTGCCTCTTCACTGTGCAATCTGGTGCATGGCACTGATCACTGCTCGCAGCTTCAGTCCTATGTATGGGAGGGTAAAAAGCCCATTCTGAGAGCCAAGAAGCTCAACATACCACTTCTGCTTTTGTTTTCTGTGTGAGGCGTGTCAGGTTATGTGTCAGCTGTGAAAACATTGGAGGGCCTCAGGGCCAGAGGGTGGTGGACCACAGGTTATGTGAAAGTCTTTCAAAATATGAATGAAAAGTTGTTAAATACTTTAGTATTAATGCAAATTCCCACCTTCTGATTAATTGCAAGTTTAATTTCATCTGTAGGTAGAGTCAACTCATTGTGTCCCTCTCCCTCCCCTCCACCAAGCTATTGTTTAGCTCCATCTGTGCTGGTTTGTATATACAGCTCCGTTTGGATGCCTGAAAGCCTACACAGGTCAGGACTCTGTCGACAGCCGTGAGATGGCTTTTGTTTAACACAAATACAGCTTCTCCTGCAACTTTGGCACCGTTTCTAGAAAAGAAAAAGTGCCGCTTCCCCTCCAAAAGACTTCTCAGCTGAATGGTAATGACCTTTCGTCCTCTGAGGATATGCATGTGAAAGGCCTTGTGTACAAAAACTGTCTTCCAAAATGGAGGATATTCTGGTGTTTGGAAAGCTTTTTGAAATACAGGAGGTGTGTGGGGTAAATTTAACAGGGATTGTTTTATATCACGGCAGCGAAAGTCGTCAATCTGATAAAAAGAAAATGAATATATAATGTTGCATGTTTTTCATCCTTTGTCAGGGCTTTCATCTGCAGTCGCATGACTTGAGATTTATCACATGTAAAATTCATATGAGTGAAACAAGCATTGCATTCATACTCTGTTTCTCTCTCGCTCTCTCCAGTCAACAATAATTCCCACATATTGATGTCATCAAAACCAACAGGAATGCAAACTGTTGTTGCTTTAAGAAGAAAAGAACTCCGGCTAAGATTAATATGCCCTGCCTCTCTCAGTCTAAATCTTATAAAATATCCAGCAATAAATCCAAACACGTATAATTTAATAGCTTGAGAACTTCAGTTTGTTTATTGTGTGGACTTTGTGACTGTGTTTGATTGAGATGGATTGTTGAGACTCATGAGAGGCTGGTCAGAACAGTGAAGTGATGTGGGTGAGGAGTAGGTGGCGTATGGCGCTCATTCATTATTCATGACATGGGTGGGCAGAGTGTAAGTGGCATTGGCAAACAGAAACTCCATTACTGAAGTGTATCAACTCTTCCAGGGTTCTTGACCTGATATTTGAAGGACCCGGGCTTTAATTGGTATACTGCACAAACAAGCATAATTTTGTGGAGAACAGTCTTTGGAAGTATCGATGCACTGAGGGAAGCCACAGAGAGAGATGGGGAGGAGAGAGCCCTGATTTGACGTTACATGAGAGGTAGGTACTGACAACTTTTTGTTCTCATTATGATAACATGACTTGTGGTTCATTGCATAAGTTACAGCAATAATATGGTGGAAAACTTCTGAATCCAAGGACACTTTTTTTGATGAGACTTTCTGTTCATATACTTTATTTATTACTGCATGTAACTGTTTTATGCCAGCTTAGATTTTACATTCATCAATGCTGTGTAACAACTATGATAAACTAGTCGTGTGATCTTAATATTGAAGATGGTGGAAATAAGGAGGATTATTGACTCAAGTGTTTTATTTAACAATATTTTTTTCAAGCAACTGTATGCTTCTACTCCACTGCTTTACAGAGATTGCTTTACTTTTTATGTTCATCCACTACGACTATATTTACATGGCAGCTATAGTAAAAACGTGTTAAATACAATACATATTTCAGGTATACACATTGAACTAGTTGCTGCAAATCTTTTTAGATTATGAATCCTTATTTGAGGCCACTGTCACTATCAAATATTTCAGTTGAGTTGTTAGCAGATTTAAGTGAACCATGTTCATCATTTAAATGTGTAATGTAGATACAGATCTAGAAAAATATAATAATAACAAACATTGTAACAGAACCCTTCCACTCACAATCTCAAGCCGTCTCAGATTCATCTTGCGTGTCTTTGGGAGGTATCTGACCCTCAGGTTGGGAACCATTGGATTAAACTACTGAACTACATATAAAGTTACAGCTAGCTCTCAGAAGTATGAATAATCTAATTTAAAATGTAATAAAGCTACACTCAAAGGGACTCCTGCAAAATGAGGTTTTTTTTACTTTTGGTACTCTAACTAATGCCACAATTTTTACATTGTGTTATCAAAAGATGTTCATTGGATTGAAGATTTGTGAACTATTTGAATATCTTTCATAAGATGTTTTACATACGGTATCTTCTTTTTAAATCAGTATTTATTTTTTTTTTCACTTTCAATTTGAGAACTGGAGAGTTGGTGAAGAAAAGAGTGGCCTGGTTCCATGCACTGTAAAGATGGGGACACTGAAACCGGCGCTGCTGCTACTTTTATGGCAGAGTGTTTGGGCTTTTGACATTCCTTTGGAAGGTGAGTCTTTAACTCATCATGTTCTAATATGTGGTTTGCATTACCATTTAGTTTGTAATACACTTATCTGATTTGTTTCTCCGTCTGCAGTCAGGCAGCCCCCAACCATCATAAAGCAGTCAGTGAAGGAGCACATTGTCGACCCCAAAAACACCATGGTCATAGAATGTGAGGCCAAAGGGAACCCTCATCCCATGTAAGAGCCCATTAACAGTTTAATTATCAGCATTAATGTCTTTAAATCACCTCACTGTTTCATTCTTTCTTTACTATTTCATGAAGTTTCTCATGGAGGCGTAATGGGAAGTATTTCAATGTGGCACGTGACTCTCAGGCATCAATGCGCAGGCGCTCAGGGACGCTGGACATTTCTGCCTGGAACAATCCAGAACAGTATGAGGCAGAGTATCAGTGCATTGCCTCCAATGAGTATGGATCTGCCTACTCCAACAAGATCAGACTTCGATTATACAGTAAGTTCAGCACATGGACTGTTTGAGCCTTTCTGTGTTTAATTTCTGAGGAGTTGTTTTATCAACTAACAACGGTATTTTGACAGACAGTATGCCCATTTTAAGGCCTCAGAACTTGAGTGATGTGATCCAGTTTCTGGTGTTAGTAAGGACTCAAGCAGCAGTGTTAAAGGCACAGTTACAACGGATGAGTCTACTGAAGATTTATACAGGTTTTATACAAGTCTGGCTGAAACATAAATCCTTTAATCCTTGATATTATCTTCAGGTGATAGTAGGCTTTAACTGTCTTTGTGTAGCTTTTTTAACTAGGGTTTTTTACTGTTGCTGATTTAAGCTAAGAACTGACTTTAAATTGTACCTCCATGGCTCCAAAAGCATAAATCTCTGTTTAGTTCTTCCCTCTTCTGGTTCTGGTCATAAACATCTAACAAAAAGGACTTAATTAATTAAACCAATTAAAGTTTATAAGGGTTTAGAAAACATATGTATGGTTGTCTACAGTCCATTTCAATGCTCCGTCCTTTATGTCCCACTAACTGTTGTGGCAATGTTTTCCTTTTTCCTTTTTAGTTTAACCAGAGTATTACCAGACCAGTCATTCAATGTATCTGGTAGATGATTAGCTCAGTTATAAGTATGTGAATGACCCAACATTGGCCCGTTATTTTCTGTTTTATTAATGAACATTGTCATCAAACTGCTAAACATTTATGTGTTTGTGTAGGAGCTCCTGTGTGGCCGAGGGAGATCCTGGAGCCTGTGGTGGTCAGTATCGGCTTGCCCCTGGTCCTGTCCTGTGACCCGCCACCAGGCCCGCCCAAACCAGAGACCTACTGGATGTCCAGCTGTGAGTTATATCTTCACATGATTGGAAACCAATACTGATACATTTAAATGATCTGCCAGCCAGCAACATTTTATGAATTGTAGCTAATGAAATGCTTTATATTTTGATTTCAGGCTCATATGCGAGACCTTTCAACTGGCCCATTCAGACAGCTTTCCCCACCATGCAGCCTGTGCGGCCGGACCGCCGGGTATCCATGGGAGTAAACGGAGATCTGTATTTCTCTAACGTCCTGTTTAACGACTCTGCTACTGATTACTGCTGTAATGCTCGATTCCCCTACAAGAATGTCATCCAGCAGAAGATGCCTGTGGTCGTAAAAGTTATAACTAGTGAGTATGAAGTTGTGTTAACACCAACTCTTTTTTTTAAGCCACTAAGTGATCTTTTTGGTTCAAGTATTTTTAAAGCAAAATAAGGCCCCACCTCTAATGGCTGATTCATTAACACAGTATTGCATAAGTAATTATATCACAGCTCTTTTTGAACCAAATTGATATTTCTAACAATAACGTCTAATGTTTGTTTTGTCATTTAACTCCCTGTGGTTTTGTGATTACTGTACTTACACACTGGATCATTTTGTTTAATTTCAGACTATACTCAAAAGACTCTGTCCAACTAAACATACTAACTGTGGTGAGTGTGTGTTCTGCTTCAACTGTCCTCTCTTATTTTCAGAGTTAGGTTGTGTCATTATCAGACAGGGTTTGTGAAGGCTTGATTATGTGTGATTCCTGAGTTCTGGTGTTTCCTCTGCAGCCCGTACGGTGGCTGAGGCTGCCCCCACCTGGCTGTCTCCCACTGGCTCTTCCAGCTCCATACTGGTCTTGCAAGGGGAGGAACTGCTTCTGGAGTGTATCGCTGCTGGAGTGTAAGTCTCAAACTGTCACACAGTAAGAAGCCTTATTTAACTACAATTTCCAATGCGGCTGTTAAATATGTGTATGTTTCTTTGTCAGTATAATTATGACTCTGATTTCATGAAAGTCGTCCTGTGTAAAGCCTTGTTTATCACCATCAAGGCCAACTCCTCATATTATGTGGACCAAGGATGGTGACAACCTGGTGGTGACGCCACGCATGAAAGTAAAGAACTTCAACAAGATGATTCAAATCCCAAAGGCGTCTTTTGAAGACGTGGGTGAATACACTTGTACTGCTAGCAATAAGATTGGATACATTGAGCACACAATAACTGTCAGGGTCAAAGGTGAGAGACGTTCAGAAACATGCTCTGGTTTTTCTAATTGCATTATATTGTGGAAACAACTAACATTCTGGTGTTTGACAGCGGCTCCATTCTGGCTGGAGAAACCCACTGATCTGGTGTTGGCCCCTGAGGAAAATGGACGCCTGGTGTGTCGTTCCGATGGAGCTCCTCGGCCCACAATCAGCTGGTTCATTAATGGAGAACCAATTGAAAGTATGTTTTTTAGGAGATTGTGTCTACCTTATAAGAATAATGCATAAGTAACATCTTTGTTTTCCCCCCTCTAGCCGCCACGCCGCAGCCTAACAGACAGGTATCAGGAGACACGCTGATTTTACGCTCAGTGACGGCTGAAAACACTGCAGTCTACCAGTGCAATGCTTCCAATCAGTTTGGGTACTTACTGGCCAATGCTTTTGTCAACGTACTACGTAAGTGACATCTGTCGTGTGACATTTACAGTCTAATAGTCCTTTTAAGAGAAAGGAAACACCTGTAACCCTTGAGCTGTAAACAGCAATGGTCAAAAAAGATATTAGTTAATATATTTGCTAGAACTAAGGCAGAATTCGCCAGAAAAGGAGAACAAATTAATCTTTCTTGGTGATTAGGTGTATAACAGTAATATAATAATAAAGTAGAAAAAATTTACAGGGAAAAATATGAACAAATGTAACAAATATATTTGTTTTTAAGGTGCAGTAGCCATACAGTTTTAGGCAAGAAATCATATTATCATATTATTAATTATTATCAATGTTCATCCAGATGCAACGCCACGTATTCTCGGGCCCAGAAATGAACTCTTCAAGGTGATAGAGGGCAGTCGTACCTTCCTAGACTGTCGCTACTTTGGTTCTCCAGTGCCTGATTTGCGATGGTGAGAACAAGCTGTTTGATATTTTCGTGCAAGGTGTGTATTCAGACTTCAGCTCAGTGATTGTTTATGTGTGTGCTCACACAGGTCCAAATATGGACAGGGGAATCTTGAGGGAAATCGTTTTAAGATCCACAGTAATGGAACTCTGGAGATGAAACGTGTAAAGATAGAGGACCAGGGAACTTACCTGTGCGTTGTCAGCAACATCGCTGGAAGAGATGAGAGCCAAGTCCGAATAGAGGTCAAAGGTCAGAGTCACAAAACAAAACATCTCTTGCTTTGGACTTTTTGATTGCTTGATCCCTCATATTTTTATTCACTATCCTCAGAGCCCACTTTAATCGTCACAAGACCACAGAGTATGACAGTCATCCGAGGCAGTGATGTGCGCTTCGAGTGTGGGGTAAAAGCAGATGTCACTACTCCTGTCACAACCACCTGGATGAAAGACAAAAAGCAAGTCAGTCTCGGCTGGAGGTATGTCTTTTTGTGAATCTGCACAATAAATATACACTATTTTATGTTTGGGCTGGGGGAACCAAGAAGTCAATGAGCTTGTTTGTATCCTCAGACTCCTTCTGGATGAATCAAATCTGGTCATCACTAATGTAAACAGAGGCGATGAGGGAAATTACACTTGCATAATAGAGAGTGAACTGGAGCAAAAGACGGCCTCAGCACGCCTAATGGTGATGGGTATGACACGTTTGAATTAAAATATATTTACTCAGTAGTAAGACATGTTTGACTTTTTAATTGTTCATGTGTGTTTGTGTGCAGACCGTCCTGATCCTCCCACTAACTTGGAGTTGTCAGATCCATATGAACGCAGTGTGAGACTCAGCTGGGTCCCCGGAGACAGCAACCATAGCCCCATTACAGGTCAGAGACTTTCTACTAAATAAACCCATAAAATCATCTACAATCCATTATAAACATAATGTGTTATAATCTGCTTATAGAACTTTATAATTAGTGTTAAAAGCATTTATATTCATAATGTTTGCTGACAATAATCCTAACTAAGTATAAAACATTTTATAATGACTTATGTGTTCATGTATGATAACACTATTATTGCTGGTTTGAAAACCATCTTATATTCTTACTGTTGTATACATTATAATATTTCCATAATGCATTGTAATGAAATTAATGAAATTACAATGCATTATGGAAATATATATATTTTTTTAAAGTTATCAGTTTGACCATTTGATACATTTTTTTCCTGTTTTCAGTAAATATGTATCAAAAAGGGTGAGAAAATTGAGAACATTTCCCACTGATACCCAAAAGGTTTGGGAATCAGTGGTGTAAAGTGTCTTTTAATTTTAATGATAATTATAATCAAAAAGTACACAATACATATGAATTGTTATAACTTAAAGTGCTATAAACAAATTCTAATACATTTTAAGTTTATTTATAATGCTTTATGGACATGGGCTTAATGGAAAGTGTTACCATAGCAATTTGTTTAGTATTGTATTTCTGGAACTCTTGTTCTTTACTGTATTTATTGCTTTTATTCTTCATGCATGGCTCTGTAACAGAGTACTTGGTGCAGTATGATGATGATGACTGGTTACCTGGGAAGTGGAGAAACCTCTCTGCGTACCCAGGGACCCTGAACTCTGTCATTCTGCACCTTACACCCTTCACCTACTACGAGTTTCGAGTCATCGCTATAAATGAAATTGGAATGAGTCGCCCAAGTCGTCCCTCCATGCGCTTCCAGAGCAGCGGTGCACGTGAGTTTAATATTCCTGAGATGCAAACTCGTTGCAGGAGACAGATTGTTAGCTGGTCTTCATGTAGCACAAGTTTAAGGAAAAATTCAACATTTAAGGGAATATTATGTTATTTGACGTAGCCTTGTTCTAGGAGTTTGTAAAATTATTTTTAGCATGAAACTTTAAAAGCATATCTACTGAAATGATCTAACTTTTCTTTTGGTTTTCCTGCACAGCCCCTGATGTTATCCCAAAGAACTTGAAGGGTGTGGGTACATGGAGGAATAACATGGAGATCAGCTGGGAGGTAATCAACCCATCAATACTAAAACATTTTAGTATTGATCTTGACTGTTGAATACATTTCTGCCACAATGAAATCCAACTATGCTGATCACCAGAAGTGGCACATTGAATCAAGAAACTGTATAATTACGTATAATTTTTTATCTACTTAACTTGAGTATTTAAGTATTCATCTCACTTCATACTTATTCATTACATTTTGAGGCAGATATTGTACTTTTTACCTACCACATCTTGCTGAAAGCTTTAGTTACTTCTCAGGTCAAGATTTAACTTTAAAGTAAAATTTACAATCAATTTAAAAATGATTATGCATGTTTATAAATAAAACCAAATAATAGTGTATTAAGTAGTTGAATTTGATGCTATCTGCACAACAGTAAAATGCTGCTTACATGTATACAGCAAAAAAAAGAAAATCCAATAATATATTTCAATATGTAAAACAATCTGAGTGGGGCCATTCTGCTCATAGAGTACTTTCTCTTTTGATACTTTAAGTGCATTTTGATGCTGATAGTTTTCAATATAGTTTTTTAATGGAGGACGTTTATTGATAATGTTATTCTGCAGTGTATCCTTAGTTCATTTACTACAGTAAAGTATCTGAATACTAGTTTCACCACTGCTGGTCACTGTAAACTATGCTTTCAGCCTCTGACCTACAGAGAGTGGAACGGGCCTCACCTGAAGTATCTGGTGTGGTGGAGGAGGAGAGATTCCCGAGAAGAGTGGAAGAACGCAACCACGAAATGGCTGAAATACTACATCTATGATGCAGATACCTTCACTCCTTATGAGCTCAAAATCCAGGCTGTGAATGACTTTGGGCTGGGTCCAGAGTCTCCTGTTGTCATTGGTTATTCTGGGGAAGACCGTAAGTACCTTAGTATGTAATGTCCAATTAGTTACACACACTCCAATCTTCAGTGTAGATTTTCTCTGCTGCTACAGGCATTTTAATCCACTTTCTGTAGAACATTACCTGCATTGATGAGGAGACAAACCTCTTTTGGTTTTTAATGAATAATTTTACATGTTGGCGCCATGTTCTCCTTCTTATAAAGTCATCTGATTTTCCTTAGGTCCCTTAACTGCACCTCTGAACCTGAGAGTGTCCGACATCGAGAGCACTCAGGTGACTTTGCACTGGGACCCAGTGACACGGGACTCCATGATGGGACAACTGAAAGAATATAAGGTGTGTATGTTGTAAATTTGATTTAAGATGGTAGACTTTGAATATAGGTTACATTTATGTTGATGGACAACACTATCAGTTGAAAAGAAAACTGTTCATGAGTGCTGATAGTGCTGGATAATGGTGAGTTTTAGTGGATTTAACAGTGAAGACAACTCAACAGACAGTCTGTTAATCAAAAATGGATATCTACTGCTTCTCATCTGTCAGGTCTATTACTGGAGGGACAGCAGCCAGCTGAGGTGGTTGAGGGTCAACAGAGGGATGAAGTCTAAATCATTTCCAAACAATGACCCAGAACCCACTGGGGTCCTCACTGGGCTCATCCCGTATAGCAACTACAAGATGTACATAGTGGTGACGAACAATCGATATGAAGGGCCGCCCAGTAATAGTATACACTTCTCAACGCCTGAGGGAGGTAAAAAGTCACAAACACTTTATATCTACCATCATTAACGCATGTGTAATTATAACTATAAGTGATGCATCATTCAGCAGTTATTGTTGCATGCATTCCAACATTTTAGAAAATATATTAAGTTTTTCTTGATGATAACCAAATTATCGTTAAACCATCTATGTATAATAATTTATAAGCTGTTGTAATAATGATAATAAAATAATAATGTTGTAGCCAATGCTTATTAGAATTAATGATTTAAGTGTTTATAAAGCATCAAGTAACATTTATTCCCTCCTCCTGAATATATATTGGTAATTTCTGAATCTATTTATTTTATAGAAGTTTGAAAAAGTCTTTTTTTAACCATTTAATAGCATTAACAGATAAAAAATATAATCTATAAATTATGTGTGTGCAACAATAAAATGTTATATAACACAAATTGTAGCATAACTTTTGATTACTAAACATTATCAATTCTTGCTCTTTTGTTTGTTGTCAAATAACTATGAATTTCAGTTTAGTTATCTTTGGTTAAAAGGTGTAATTGAAAAGTAACTAATACCATATTAGAAAGAAGAGAAGGCCCGTGTTACTAAACCCATTAATCTTTGATTTCAAAGCTAATTTCTGTCGTCTCCTGCTGTTTTTTTTTCTTTCTGTAGTACCATCTGTTCCCAGTTCCTTCAGGATCCAACAGCGACATCTGGACAGCATTTATGTGGACTGGGATCTGCCAGCAGAGCCCAATGGTATCATTACTGGATATTCCCTCAAGTACCAGACAGGTACGGCAATGCAACATCCGAAAGTCTGTCAAACACTTCATTATGAAGTATTCTTCATCCCCTCTGAGACAAAAACAGCAAAAAAAAAAAAAATATGTATTTCATGTAAATTTGAAAGTTTTCTACCTGATACTTTTGTCCACATTCCAGTAGCACATCATAGTACGGCTGAAGCTTGTTCTCAGGAGGGTGATGCGCACTTGTGTAGCCACTCTCAGAGCAGGTTTGTCCTCATGCACTGGAATTTCCACACAGTGAATGCCACCAGGGGAGAGGAGCTTCGAGTTGAGGACTTCCCTCCAAATGTTACAAGTTTCTCAGTCCGGCGATACGACCGCTATACTCGATACAGGTTCTCCGTGGCGGCCCGGACTCGGCTTGGGCTCGGCGAATGGCACACAGAGGAGTCACCCCACTACACTACTGAAAGTATTTCACTTCCTGCTCCATTCATCAACACATATCCTGTAAATAAACACTATGATGTGCTTTGAGTGTTTGGTGACTTTGATGATGTGTGTGTCTCAGCGTACGCTACGGACCAGGTGGACATCACCACTCAGGGCTGGTTCATCGGGATCATGTGTGCTGTGGCTCTCATCGTGCTCATCTTACTCATAGTCTGCTTCATCAAGAGGAGCCGTGGCGGGAAATACCCAGGTACAGTGGGGATTCCTCGGGTCTCGTGTTGTCCAATCACACCACAATGCATGTGTTGCTCAAGTGCAGCTTGTTTTCTTTCCAGTACGGGAAAAAAAAGACATTTCACTGGAGCCAGTGGATGACAAAGATCAGGAGGGATCATTTGACTACAGGTGCGCATTACAGCGGACAGCTGATGGAAAATAAACAGTCACTGTTAACTTTACAGCTGCAAGAAGAGAGAATCTTGATTTAAAACATCAACTTATCAAAAACAAAGTTCTACTGTAGGTTACTGAGGTTTATTTTATGATGGCATGGTAATAATACTCAACACCGAATATGGCTATGTTTTCCATAACACTGTACAACATTATTATTATTGAAAACTATAACAGCTGTATTTAAATCCATTTGCTTTGTAGCTGTGCTGTAGTTTAAAATTCGGTGAATTAAATCTGCTCTGTGGAGTTATCTTGTAAACAAATATTTAAAAGATTTGAATTGTGCATTGCAAAGCTCTTTGATTGCTAGCAGGCACACCAACAACATTGTCCACCATTATGATAGTGGGACGACAGAACAAATGTTGCAAAACAAACAAAGATGAGGTCCATAGATCTGTTAGTAGAGGTCAAAACTCCACAGAGTACCTTTAATTGTGAAAAAGTAGCATGATGCTGCACAGATACAAACCAATCTGATTATGTATTATTTCTTATTATAACTCTTTGATATTATTTTCTTTTTTTTCCATCTAAACCTTTACACCCTGTTCTTTCCCCACTGAACCACTGAAGGTCTCTTGAAAGGTATGAAAAGACTAAATATTGACACCTTGATATTTACAGGACACAAGTTGTAATTGTACAACCCTGCGCGGCTTTGTTCATTTATTTTCACAGTATCAGGGCTTCTGCAGGTGTTTCAAAGGTCTTAAATGCAATAATTGTATTATGAAGTTGCTTTTTTAGAACATGGATCCAGTATCCACTAATGGAAAACTGCGAACCCCATCAAATCTTATCAGGAAGCTTCCTAATGTTGTAACACTTTTCATTCCAAAGGAAAACATTTCCTTAACATTAGTCCAATGCAATATTGGTAAGTGTAAGTTTCTAGCTAAAGAAAGGGTATTTAGTGCTTAGTTGAAGCCAGTTCACAGCACCTTGTGCAAAATGATTATCCAGGATTTCCAGGACAACAAATTCTTTCTGTTGATTTTACCAATACAAATGTGAAATAGGTCTTAAATTGCATTTATAAATCTCTTAGAAAGTGAATTTATCTCTTTGAAACCTGCAGAACCCTACATACTGTATGTAACTGTAAGACATTTGGAGCTATAAATAATAAAATCATAAAATTATTCAAAGTATTTTGTGGGTGGATGATCAATGAACTGTAACAGAAAATAATACAAACTCTCTTCATGTTTTAGGATAGCACGTGTCTCCACTCTGCCCTACCCCCGGCGGTACGTACATGCACATTTTGTCCTCCATCTCTTCTCTGTTCTGCTGCTGACAGAATGCATCACATATTCTCTTTCTGCATTATTTTGTAGAGAGGAAGAAAGAGGGCTTCAAAGAGGACAGCCGTCAATGGAGGCAATGATGAAGCGATCGGACAGTGACGACAGTCTGGTGGACTACGGCGAAGGAGGCGAGATACCGTTCAACGAGGACGGCTCGTTCATTGGCCAGTACACAGGGACCAGGAGAGACGTCAGGGAGCTGGATTTTGGTGGCGGTTTGGAGCTCCACTCTCCAATGAATACCATCTATTCACTGGCATGAACCTCAGGAGTCACACCGGGTTCCTACTCGTCACGTGACTTCAGCGGCCTGAACCCTCCATATTGAATTAGGAACATGTGGTTTGTCTGCAGGAGGGAACAGCTGGAGACTTGAGGGGCTTGTGTCCTCTGTGTCCGTGCAGACAGAGCAACTTCCTTGCATTTAAAGATGAATAATGCTAGAGATGCAGATTCATCTGATGAAAAGTCACCTTCTGTGTTTCCTTTTGCTTTTCCTGTAAATAAAAATGCTGCATGTTTGTACGTGTGCATATGGAGGAATGGAGAGACACTGGCTGCACATCAGAGGAGACAGAAGTGGATCAGTTTATCATGTTGATAAAAGCAGTTGCATGGACCAACTTAACTACTGTTATTGCAAATTTTCCTATAAGCTAATTTTAATAATGTGACGTGTTATTATTGGGTGTGTTAGCTGTTAGAAACAAGGGCTGCATACCATAATTTTACGATCAGTGGAACCACTATGTACTCCCTGAACTTAGATTGTGTACACTTTGTTTTATACACTAGTGTTTATGGTGCAATGTGAGAGTATAAAATGCTTCTGATGACAGGTGAAAGATGATAAAATATCTCCAGGCTAATGAGTCATCAGTATGAAGGGAGGGAAGAAGCAGGCAGCCTGAAACCAGTTCTGTAATAGGAACATGTTCATGTTTTCATATGAACTCGCTTTAACAGGCTCCCTGTTTAACTCACTACGGAGATGGAGAGAAATCATTAATCTTGATGTAACATCTTTAGTTTATTTGTCCCCTAACATTATCTGTGTAATACCACAGTTATGTCCTAAATGTAAATAAAGTGGAAATATTTATTTCTAGCACATTTGATGTGACTGAATGTTGAATTCAACTGCTCTGCTTCCTCATTTTATCTGAAATACAGACTAAATGTTTGTTATTCCACAGGTGGAATGTAGTTAAGTTGAGCATTTACTCAAGTACTGTACTTAAGTACAGTTTTTTAAGGTACTTGTACTGCATCACTTTAACCTTCTCCCCCACTACAATTAAAAGGCAAATAATGTTACCCCACCATGATTAGCTGAAAGCTTTAATTTTTCAGGTCAATTAATTTGACTTTTTTTTGTATAGTTTTTTTTAGATCAGGATTATTAAGTAGTAGCACAAGACAACCTCACTTGTAATATCTTTACTTGATTAAGTTTTAAATGCAGGACTTTTATTTGTTGTTGAATAAATCAGCAGGGTGGTATTACTGCTTTTACTTAAACTAAAGTATCTGAATATTTTATCCACTGCCTAAATCATGAAGCTAAAACCTTATTTGTCAGTACAGGTCACAATGTAGTGTCGTACTGTTGTTCAGTTGTCACCAGAAGCCAGCTGACTTAGGTAAGGGATTTAGCATAATGGCTAGAGATGAGAAGACAGCTAGCCTGCCATACAGAAATACCAATTAGCACGTGTGTAATAATGACAATTTACTGTTTTTCTGTGGAATCTGGGCTGCTTCTTGGATACACCGGTACCTTCCTGCAGTAACTTGTGTTCTCCAGTCTTTGTGCTAAGCTACATCAGCTGGCTGCTGGCAGTGGCTTCATAATGACCTTGGTGAGTTGTATTATTCTTTTTCATCTAGCTTACATTTTCCCAAGAAAACAAATCAAAGTTTATCACCTTAAATGTTTTTTTTGTTTGTTTTTTAACTGCTGTTGCATCAATTGGTCTTTCAAACAGCAAAAACCAAAACGTAAAACATATATCTATGTTATTGAACTCTGGCCTCTTTTTTTTTAAACCACAGGAAATAGTTACATCATCAAGGGGTCATGCAGCCTCATGGAAAAGACATCTTATCAAACAGCCTTTGGTGTTTATCAGGCCTCTGATATGATACTGTAATCCCTGGTATTGAGGTTTTATTAGTACACCCCACTGATTACAGGAGCGAAAGGTAAAATGGTAAACTATAGATTAACATATGAGGACTTTTCTTTTGTTGAAGTTTACGGCGGTTAAGTCTTACCCAGCGCAAACCGGAACTAAGAGCAAAACATTCTCTTTCCAAATGTCAAACTCCTGGATTTGTTTCACAAGAATCAGAGGAGATACACATCAAATTACAGTTCTCAAGATGAAAGTGAAAGGTCGGGTTTTGATTCATTTTTGTAGCTTAAATTGAATTAAAATGCCAAACATTTTCTGCTTCCAGCTTCTCCGTGTGAGCAACTGCTGCTTTTCGTTTCGGGTTTTGTTTCAATAATATTCAGATATTTCATATAAGAAACAATTTGAAAGAATCCAGGCATTACTTTGTGTTATAAGGGGACTGGGACAAGAGGGCTTGGATAAAAAAAAGTATGCAAGATGTACAATTGTTTGGACATTGCATAAGTGCTTCTCCTACATTTAGTTTGCAATGTGTTTTATTTATGAGGTAAATACCCTTTCTTCCTTTCTTACAGCATTGTCATTAATTACTTAGCATATCTTGGTGCAAATTATTTATCGGAATCACTCTATTTTTCTTCTTTTTGGTGAGTGATTTCAAGTGCCCAGCATATTCTAGAAATGCTGTGTTGATTGCACCGTGCAAACAATTGAATCTTAAAGCAATATAAAATACAATGCATCAGTTCATAGATTTATCTTATCTGCATAAACTGGCCAG
>JAOWBC010001714.1:20260729-20274930 GCA_028566105.1 Hypoplectrus providencianus
AACAGTTCTCTTAAAGAGTCTGCTCTGCAAAGTTGTCTTGATATTGTGTCTTGTTCTGAACATTTCATAACCACCTGACAGGAAACAACTGTATACAGACTCAAGTGTATGTTTTCATAAAATTTGAGGAATGCTGAGTATGGAAGGTGATTTACTGATCTGTGAACCGAAAAATTATCGCAATATGGCTATTTTATGAGTTGTTTGGTTTGTTAGATACCGTCATGACTTTTGGAAATTAAACTCACAGCATAATATGTGCATGATGCATTCTGTGAAAAAGTGGATAATTACTCACCAACGTCATTATAACAATGATAAACCAGATGCTATTTAAAGTAATAGTATTATAAACAATAAAAATGCCTTGCTATGATTAAACGTAACTATTTAAAGCTTATTTTAGGATAACTTTGTGTGAAACTTTAGCAATTCAGAATAGCAAATTTTAACATTCCCAATTCCCTTTGTGTCAGAACTAAATTGTTTTAGATCAAGCTAACCTTATAACACCACAGTGCGTTTGTCTTCTTAAGATGCAGTATTGACAGTGCTTTGAAAAATGACATTTAATAACAAACTGATGCTCATGAAGCATTCAAAGCTCTTCACCCATATAAACATTCCTCCAACACTTAAAATGACAGTAGATTATATAAGGACCATTTAGAAAAAAACAAGGTGCAATTTTGCAATTTTAGGCAAAGGCAGGAAGCAGGCATTAGTTCCTCATAGCTATGTCTCCATTGCTGGACATATCTCAACGCAGCTGTCGGTGACACGAATCCCGTACCATCCTGCCCAGAACTGCGTGTCCTTGCCTCCGTGGATAAAACGGATGTATCTCACTCCTGGTCCATAGTTCTGGAACACATGGGTTATCTGAAAAACAAATATCAGCAGGTCTAGAGTTGTCCTCTGGCTCTGTACCTCATCTGAGCTTCTTTGTTTGCAATGTTATATACCTGATTCCATTTCTGGTCGTTCCACTGCTCAAAGTAAACCGTCTCCGGAGCAAACATGGCGACACGCTTCTTTCTTTGATTCAGCAGCTCCACGCAGATCTCATACTCACTGCCACAGTCCCACCGTGGTGCGTACCTATGTAAGATGGATGCAAAAGCATTGTGCGCTTACACCCGGGGTCAGGGCTAGAGGGTCAATTTGTTTTTGATTTTTTAGCATTGTTCATTGGAGATCCAATTTACAGCTTTAGTAGACACGTTTTGTTTTCAGTAGCTTTTGTGTATTTCTTTTAATTAGTTTGAGAGTTACAGCAGCTTATGTTAATCCTTGTTTGGCAAGAAATTACTCGGATGTGTTCTGTGTTGCAATAGACGACTAGGAAGTAGGTTTATTTTAACTGTAAACATGACAGGTTTCCCACAACACAAATGGAATTCCTCATTTATAGTCCAATAGGTGTTAACAAATTTGTTAAAGACAAAATAGGGTGTACTTTTTTATATAATGTACTAATGTTTCATACTTCATTTACCACCATACACTGTTCAAATATGAATGTCACCAGGTCATATGTATGAAGGGTTTCTATTGCTTTCTACAGTAGGTGTATGAAAACCATTGAATATGAAGAGGAAAACATCAACACTCATCAGAAGGCAAAATCTGTATTGGCCCTCAGGCTGCTGTTTGCCTCCAATGGCACCACCTGCTAGCCTAATTCTGTTTGATTTTATTAAGGCGTAGACAATGTTAAATATGCAACTGGTTAAATGGTTTAGAATTCATTTTTTATAAATCTTTTTGAACCTTTTTTTTACTACTAATACTTTAATGTTTTTTTTTTTTACTAATTTGTTTTTAAACACAGCAAATTAACAAAATACCATCCATCAATTGGTCCTCAAGTTAGTAGTTAGTATTCTTCTCTTGGCTTTTATCATTGTCTCCTTGGTGGTATTAGAACTTATTTTCACATTAATTACTTATTTAAATTAGATTAGAATCTGCTTCATCATATTTGGCTCAGAAATGTTTTTTGTATTTTTTGTAATTTAAGATTAGATGGAGATGAGCAGTCCTCTTCTCTCCTTTATAGATACAGATAGAGAATGTCATGTTTAAGATGTTAAATGTTCACTGTGGGTTCTCACCAATCAGATATTTTGATGTCTGGTTGGATGTGATCCATAAAAGCTGCATTGTAACCTTCCAGCTCCAAATCAATCAGCTGTGCCTTCCTGCACATTCTGCAGAAAAGAGAAAGCTTTTTAGCAGGTACAGAACAGAAACCTTCACGACAATTTTTATCTGTAACACTGCTGGTGAATACTCACCCGTAAGAGGTCACAAAGTTTTTCTTCACTATCCCATTAGGATGTGGCACCATAACTCCTTCTACTACCCAGTTGTCCCCACCATTCTCCAGTATCTGCCAGTCCTTCATTTTATCTAGAAAAAGAAAAACAGTTGGTTGTGATCAGTTATTCTGTAGAGCCAATTTGTTGTTCATCAGAAAAATACACCTCCATATGAGAAGGAAAATTAGTTCTGGGGCTTCTTACGTTGTCCTCTTGGGTTCTTGAGAAGATTTCTTCTCTTCTTGCACAAGAAGTAAAACATCCTCCAGTCTTTAGGTTTCTTTGAAGGGTCACGGATGCGATATCCTTCTCGTTTACATCTCGCTACCCACAAAGACTCACTGTCAGCCACTTCTTTCCACTGATGGCATACTGACCGACACACAGTTACCACCTGATGGGGGGGAAGATTCAGGAAGATCTCTTCCAGGATTTCCAGATTAACAGGAAATGGCTGAAAATAACAAAAAGGATGCAGATAAGATCAAAGTCTGTATGAATTGTACTCATCACCGCTGGAGCAAAAAGTAATTGAGTTGAATAAAAGCTGTTTTTAAAAAGCTTCATTTTTGAGCTACCTTATCGATCCGTATCTATATTTTTATACTTTCTAATTCTTAACTTCCCTATTTCTCTACATCATTTCTGCTTGCTAAAATGGAAGTGGATCCTTCAGATTGCACCTGTGCCTCCCTCCCAAAAATAAAATAGTCTATTCTTACAGAAACCAGAATTCAACCAATCAAACAGCTAGGCAGTTAAGAAAAAGTCTATGATGCCATATTCTCAACTATATCTGTATGGTCAGTACTCAAGTGTTCAAAGTTCTCACTATATTTAGTCTTTATTAGGATTGCAACAAGTCAGAGCTGGTTTTAATCACCAGTCACTTTCTGTTTTAATTTTGCCTGGCCGCAGTCATGTGTTTCTCTTTCAGCAGTTAAGTAAAAATAATGTAAACACTTACATCTTGTGCAGCTGAAGACGCGTTCAGGCTAGATTCAGAGCTCTGAGATGCACCCATGGCTTTAGCTTTCCTCTTCATTCCCGGGACAGGCCCAGGCTCCTGAAGTTTCTACAAATAATATACTCAAATCTACTCAACCGCTTACAAGAAATACCCCTGTTTGCAATGGCTTATATAGCTACAATATCACGTTCGTAGCCATAGTTATTTAGGCTCGATGACACACAAGGAAGTACCGTTCGAGGTAAATACACTTACATTAAGTGTGGTAAAAGCAGCTACGTTGTTGTCTAAAACCCGAAAGTTGACTAACGACTAGTCTCTCCTCTAATTAAATTCGCTTTCGCTTCTGAGTTTTCAGAAACTACCTATGTGTCATACAGATTCCCAATAACATGACTATTGCTATCGGTTGACAGAGGTAGCGCTCGTCATTTTCACCGGGACACGGAAGGGATTTCAGAGACGTAGGCGGAGCTAGCTTCTTCCATAAGGTAGAGGAATGCCTATTTGGTAGTTGACTCCGCCTCACCGGTGAAGATTCGGTGCACTCCGGGTAATATTGAAAGCAAACCCTCTTGAAGCCTTTCTTTGAGGAAACTTCCGGTATGTGTCACATCATGGGCGGGCAAAGAGGGACTTTTTCGGCCATGCACACAGCCATATGCCATTATCCAGTGTGTTAGCTAGATTTTTTGTTAATTATATGATAAAAAAAATTCCAATATTTGACTGAATTTAATTATTTTATATTTCTTATTTATATTTCGCAGAGTGCTTTTCTACAACAGATTTTAGAAACTAGTCATTTGTCTTTAAAAATAAACTAATACACAATTATGTGTTCAATTTCTAAAAATGCATAATCATCTTAAATTTGTCAGATATTCTAATGTTAAAGTAGTAGAAATACAAAGTAACATTTGTGAAAATGTTTCAGCAGAGTAAAAAGTACCTCAAAATAGTCCTTAAGTACAGTAGTTGAATAACAGTACTCGATTGCTTTCCAGCAATGGGTATAACCACCGTAATATATTTTTTAAAATCTATATTACTAAAGCCAGATCTATATGGTGAAGAATGAACAAATGAGGTACTGGAGGACAAATGGGTACTCTACATCAACAGTGTAAGCATGACTGAGTTCATAGTGCACCTGAATGCACCATGAAATCCTTTTTGAGGCCCACAGGTGCATGCTGTGCATGGCTTGTTGTTTACATGATCTCACGGGGAAGGCAATATGTTTCCACACAGCTGACTTTAGGGAAGCAGGAGGGTTTTCCAGTGCTGTTGTTTCTTTTACATCTCCTACTCTGGCTGTGAAAGTCTGTGAATGTGCAGCTACAGACTGCAGGTACACAAAGCTTTGTCACCTTTGAAATGCTGTTTGTTTCTCTGGACTGGCGCCAGCTGGCCAGGACTTGTAGTGAAAACTGTGAAATTTTCTTGTGAGGAATGAAAACCCTGACATTTCTGGGATTTACAGTTCTTTGTTAGGTCACCCAGGTGGAAAGTGAGACAATCCAACAGGATGTCTGCATACCATACTCACGGCCCAACCTGTAAGTTACATAACATTTCAGTGTTAATGCATTTTATAATGATCATGTCATTTAATGCTGCTTTAAATGGCAATTATCTGTTGAAGAATTAGATTCTGACTTATTTGACACTCAGACCAAATTGCTCAAGTTACATATCTGCCAATTTTCCTTTACATGAAGGCCAATCAAGCAGATGGCTGCCTAATTCTATTGTATACTCTATCTTAATCACACCAGTAAAACAAAGAACAACCAAAACAGAGAAAATAATTATATTTCAGACATTTTAACACTCAGTGAATCTTAGTGTAGTTTGAGATCCTTGTGCATTGGTTCACATTAAGAACCAATGCACATTTAGAGTGGGGATAATTGCAAAAGCCATCAAAGGAAATATGGCAAAAAATATATATATAACTTAAATAAGTGCTTTTTGAAAGTTAAGTATAATTAAGGGACGTTTATGATTTACTCTAAGAAGTCCCTTTAACTTTGCAGATCTAGGAGCTGGTTTTGTTGCTATAACACTTAATAAATAATCTTACACTAATAATAAAGAGGCCTTAAAATGAGGATAAGCCCCTCTTTTTTAAAGTTACTCCTAAATCAGCAAGTTAGGAGCTACTTTTTAGTATAAAGTTGTTATGTGAATACAGCCACTGGTAAGTCTGTCAGCCCTCTTTGTCTGGTCTGCTCATTATGATTCTTTTAAGGACAAGGTTACATTTTTCCCAGGGAGTAACGCAATCTCTGGTCTTGAAGTGGTCTCCGTTAATCCTCCCCTCTCTATTTATGGCAAGCAACTGGCAAACAAGTGAAGGGAAGGAAGATTCATTAACTCCCAGATCAAGAAACGGCTCATAGGAAGAAGACCTTCAGTGTAACAGACATTTTGAATCTAATTAAAATGTCAGTGATAAACTATCTTTCTGAACTCTGTCCAATTAGAACACTTTCCATATGCAATTTCCACATGCTGCAAACCTGACACATTGTTATTATTAAAATGTACATATTACAGAAACAGAAGTTTCCAGGATGACAGTGACATTCTTTTCATTTTCATAACTAAAAAAAAACCCCACAACTGCCCCCCCCCCTTTTTTTTAAAAAAAGTACCAAATTGGTTAAGCAACATCAGAGACCATTTTTTAATAATATGGCAAATAAACAGAGGTGCATTCATGTCTTCAATCACATAGGCACTGCAGTTTGTGTACGATACAGTACATAGAACTCAATCATAAATTACAAGCCATACCAAAAATAAATGGATATCAACAAGGCTAGAAGACCTGGAACATTAGATGGTAGCCATTGATTTTGGTGTCACATTAGAATTTCAAGCAGGCCAAAACCCTGTCCATGGATCCTGAATTACAATCAATCCAGTCTAAGATGCTTTTACTCCGCTCTGCATATTTAAATGAATATAAAGACAAAAAGGTAAATGCATTTCTGAGTAACAAGGATAGTAATCCGTGTCGTATCTAAAACAGGTTATCCATCTTCTGTCAAACAGCTTAGAGGTGAGTCTTTTTGGTCAGCGGAGGGGCTCATGTGTCTGCGTCGATCCTGTGAGCTGCACAGTGGAAACGAGAACAAAGAAGTCAAAAATAACGCCGCTGGCAAGCACATAAAGGTGGCAGGCAACGTAGCTCAGTGGATTTTAGGTAACATTCTGAGTGGAGATAAATTATTCTGAGATATGTTGCATCACGCACATCTACAAAGGCTTAGGGTTCAAGTAAACTCCCCTCGCTGTCAGTGAGATCTGAAACAGTGGCAGGTTAGACGGTTCAAGAGTGTATGATCCACCAAATCATTAAACCGGCACGGAAGTAGCTAAATATGACATAAATGAGGGGCAGAACTGTGACACAATCCCCATTCGAGAACCAGTGTGCTGTTTGCTACATGCGACTTACATTGCTTTGGTATCCTGAGTGGTTCTGTGTCTCCTGACAGGACTTGATGCATGACTCCGCGGAACTGATACAGCACCTTCAGGCTCTTCTCCTCCCCCACGCAGGGGTCATAGAAACCAGGGAGTCCTGACTAAAAAGACAGCAGAAGGTCATGCACCAGCAGACTGCATCATCATACAGTAGGTTGAGGACATAGGTTTGTAACTGGGAACACACAGAATATCTCCACCACACAAAATACACTGACTGTGGGCAAGTCTCTCATACAACCTCTATTCAAAAGCAATCAGGGCTACATAGCTAAAGCTGGTAACCATAGCAAACAGGAATGCAGTCAAGAAATAATGTGAACAGGTTTTGAATTTAGAGATCTTACCTTTGTGGCCTCAGTGAGGATGAGCTTAGAGTCCTTCACCAGACACTGCAGGGGCACCGTCACATCAATGACCTTTGCCCTCTCGTGTTTTCTGCTGTTGTCTGTTACGAACTTGCCATACCAGGCGTTGAGGATGATGAGACCTGGTTTAGTGAAGCAGCAGCACAGTGTGAATCAACTTGAAATAATATGGGACAGTTCACTACAACACAAACATATTTTTTCTTACCTATCATGCTATGTATTAACATTAAACATTCTACTCATTTTCGAACATGTAATTTCAATATTTTTGTCTTTGATATATTAAATTAGATAAATTAAAAATAATAATAATAATTATTATTCCACATAGACAGTTTTTCCTTGCATTAGCTTTATTTCCCGTTAAGACGCGCCTTGACTGAAATGTAATGGAGCTGTATGGCATTTAGCTTATGGTGCTAAAAATGCCCACAACATCTGAGGAACTCAACAGCAATGTTTTTTTCCATAAATCACAAACCAGTTACTCAAGATAGTCGACAGACATTGTTTTGAGCAGTTTTATAGAGGAACTATCCTTAAACAAGATCGTTCCTATTCACTTTCTACATGTTTGATTGCGGAGTGTCCCTTTAATGTGTTCAAGAAGTTTAGTCACCAAAAAGGCCGACAAAACAGACAAATTAGTCCATCACAAATCCACAAGTTCACTATATAATAAGTGCATGCCAGCAATTTCAGCCACATATTTAATAACAAAACTTTGGTCATTTTTAGTACTTGTCTGTTAATGTTATTTTGCACTCATATAAAAAAAAGACAGCACAGTTCACTTTAATTGCAAGCTGCATTAACAATGCTGTAACCATTTCATAATGTGTTGTCCAGTGAGTAATGAAGCCGAAGCTGTGTGTCCGTCGCTATGCACGCACGCACACCCTGCTATTAACTGTTACTTTACGAGTGCACAGTCTAGGGGACCTCCGGTGATACTAAAATTAAAGCAGCCTCTACAGTGACAGGTGTCATAAGCCAATTATCACTTGCCAAACTCCCCAAGTTGAAAATTACACTGTCTGCTGAGAGCTTTTTGTTAGTGTACTTATGAAAAGCAAACGAAAAAATGCCAATTATCGCTCGTCGGGACCGAAGCAGAAGGGTCATAAATAAAAAAAAAATCCACTGAACTCCTCATTTCCCTTATTAACAATTTTAACTCTATTTTAAAAGCTCTCCACAAAATCACACTGGAAACTATCGGTTTCTACTAAGTGCATTTCCTCATACTACAATGGAAAGGCCCTAACATTAGTTTTATTTGCCTGGTTTACTAACCCTTTATATTTTAGTAAACTGCATTAAAAGCATGAATTCTGCTCTCGTTTAGATATTTTTGGATGTTCGAACTGTAGCAGAAAGATTTACCAGTGTTGCTATAGTGTTGCATTAAAACTTAAACACTGAACCAAGCATCAATGTTTTTCAACCTTCATGATTTCAGAATGTAAGAGAATCACATAATTTCCACAACCTGCTTAAAAAACATTATTCCCAAAATAAGCTCATCCCTTAAATATCACTGATCTTACCCAGTCTAGACTCCTCAGTTTCAATAATCCTGCGCACAGACTCCTGCATGAGCAATACCTAAAATGGTGGGGGAAAAAAAGCACACAGAGGAAGGGAAGGAGACAGACACAACCAATGAGATTTCACATCATATGGATTATACTAATGATTTTCACAAAGACTTTGCATTTTATCTAATCCCATCTCAGCCCCTTTTGTCTGACTGGTGTAATATTCCCTGACAGTCGCCCACAATACCTGCATCTCGTCCTTTACACTGAACTACAATGTAGGATTGGTACCACTAGCACAAGTAAGTCTGTAAAACACTCACAGCAGCCTCTGCCTCCTGTTTCTTCCTGGCTATATTAGAGGCCGCGCTCTCCCGCTGTTTCTCCAAGTCTCTGGTGAGTTGAAAGATAAATGGAGAAATGAAATGAGCTCATAAAATCTGCCTGTAAGAATACATGCGGTGCTATTTCCAATAACATTTCTTGCATGAAACTACCGACTTAAAGTGAAGGTTTCTTACTGTTCCTTCTGGGCCCGCACGTAGGGCCGGATAATAAGCTGCTGGATGGCGAGGTAGAAAACCAGTGGTCCAACTGTGGCGTAAAATACAGCACTTGGCAGGAGTTGGTCAGTCAGATGAATAGGGAAGAAATACGTCTGGCTGGCTCGGTTTAGCCTGCAGATAGAGTTGGGTTCATTATTTATACCTGAGTGGACACTAACTGGCTGCTAAATTGGTTACTCCATATACTGTTTGTGTGAATTTTTGGATAAAAATAGCAGCATTATAACATCACATTGAGAAATAATGAGGATTCTCTCCGCAAAAATGAAAATGTTCAAGTATTGGCCCTATTCTAAGTTAAACAGTAAAGTGAGTGTGCCAATATTTTCTCAATTGTCCCAAAAAATTGTCAAAAGTGTCAAAAATAAGAAGAGATATATGGCATATGCTCAGACGTTGAATGTCATATTCCAGGAAAAAAAAAAAAGTAGCATCTCAAGAGGCCAAATCTAGGGCTTCTCAATTATGGGAAAAGCAGTTATCAAGATATGAACAATGCTATAAAAATTATTCAACAGGATTATTCTACTGGAAACAGGCAAAAGCACATCGATAAAGGAATGGGTACGCTTGATTTATAACCCAACATAAAATGAGCATTATTGCATAACATAAAGTATCACAATAATCGTTTTAGGATTTTGTTTTCATCAGCACTTGAAGCCAAAATCATAATTTAATTTAAATCTGATTAATCACCAAGCCCCTGTCCGACCCCGTCTACACCCTCAGAAAATCACCGGCAGCGCAGATACAACTTATAGACAATTCCCTGGACCGGCTGCCATGATGTCACGCCTTCATTTCTATGGGTGTCATGGCAACAGTGCCGTTGAGGAAAACCCTCTGCTCCACTTTCCTTTTTGATGCGTGTTCTCAAAAAGGTGCACTTACTTGATCTTGAGGGAGACACCTTGGGGCACTCCCACGCTGACTGTGGCCCCCAGGACACTGTGCCGACTGATCTTCCTCTCAGCGCCGTACTCCACCACAGTCCCGAAGAAACCAGATCTGGAACATAAAGACAAAGTCACTTTCTCTCCGTCTGCAGTCAAAATTCACTTAAATTTGAGCTGTCAGTTGTGGCACAAAAACTACTATGTATAATTAAATCTAGTCAAAATGTAAGTCTCTGCCTGTCTTTGGATTTTCTTAACAACCGCTTGTCAGATAAACTTCGCATTCTGTGAGTGTTTTTTTGAGGACCTAAGGAAGTGTAGTGTGTAGTGTTGTCATTACCAAATAATGCGTACTTTATACTCTGACAGGGGATGTGAAAAGTAAAAGAAGAGGAGATTGAGAGGGAGAGAGAAGGAGAAAACAAACAAAAGAAGAGGTTGCTAGTGAGATAAGACAAGAGAGAAAATGGAGATAGTATTCAGCAAATCCAATCAATTGGGTAACTTATAGTTTTTCTTTCAGGTCAGCTCGTCTTGACCAGCAGAGCAGAAACAGCTGATCAGTCATGTGAGTTAAAACGGTCACTAAGTCAGCAGTTAAACATGTCATATTTTGGTGTTTCCATCAAGTGTTTCTCATCCTCATGTTCAAAATAGGGATAGAAATTTGTTGATGGAAACACGACTTCTGACATCCATGTCATATTGGACGTAATGCAGAGGAGTGTGAAGTTGTTTTTGATGAGCGGTTCTAGATAAACCAGCAATACCAGAGACCAGGAAATCAAAGTGTTTAAATAGGTAGAGCACTAGTGGCTACAAATTTGAGTTTATGTACAAAAAATGCTGATTTTAAACAAATCAATCACCATCCACAAAACTAATTTATGAGTCCTTTCTAGAAATAAGACATATTGCACTTTAACATACTTCACTGAACCCTTGATCTTTGTCTGGTCATCATCCTGGAACTTGTACTGGTAGCTCATCATTACAAACGTGTGAGGAATGCCCAGCTGTAGGGACACAAAGGTAAATGATCATGTTGACACAACCCTGACAGATAGCTGTTGATTCATTGGCTGAGATGAATGTTAACTTTAGGTGCTTGCTGCTAACCTGCATTGCAAAGGAGAAATGGCTGCTCTTGGTGTCCCTGACTATGCTGGTGTTCATGGAGGACTGGGTGCCCCAGCGCCACTGCAGATAGCCCATAGTGTTCTTATCTAAATGACGAGCCAGCACTGTGGTAACTCCCGGGCGTACGCCTCGGGATGAGAACTGGAGCCCACACTGAGCGGTCACAAAACTGAGGCAGAAAAGTAAGAAAAAAGAAAAATCACTGAATTGTTCAGGCTGTACTAAATCAAATTCAGATTTTTGACACATACAATCGTGGCGTCAGGTTTCGGAAAATCTTCATTCCTAAGAGTGGTCCGTGTGTGTCTCCAGCACCGAGCTCTACCTGTGTGAACACACATGCAACTGGTCACATTTCACATGTTAAAATGACTTAAAGTTGCTCCACACAGGCAGACCAGAGGGACAGGGAGAAAGTGTTCTATTTGTAATGTACATTACAATATGAGTGTGTGGTGCCGAGTGAGAATGAAGCATACCTCTCCCCACCCCTTGGCTGAGGTGACTCTTCTCAAGGCCAAGTTAATGGTGCCCCCGCCATTTCCATTGTGGGTTGACAAGGAGCCAGATAAAATGGCTGTGTCTTTTGTGGTAAGAGGAGCCTGCAGTGGAACACATAAAAGAAGTCCTTGAAGAAGAATTTGCTTCAAATCTTTCAATATAGCTCTTTCAAATTGAAGCGTTGCAACTTTTTCCACTAAAGCAAAAGGAAATCAAACTTAAATTCTCAGGTTACCTCTATGGATTGTGATATGTGCATCTTGTTGATTTCCACATGTGGGACTCCCCCTCCAACCATGTCCTCATAGTCCTCGTCATACTGGTCAAAGAGGTCTGTGGCATCAATACCCACGCTAATAGTTCCCTAAAAACAACAAGTTCAGGAATTACGACTGTGGAAATTAATGACATATAATGAGTCTTTTCTGCAGTCAGCTCACTGTGAGGCTTGTTATCTTCCTCTGAACATACCTTTGGGTTGGTCCTTTGCTGAAGCCTTCTCTCCTCTCGCTCTTTCTGAAGACGCTCATACTCTTCTCGAATCTCTGCAGGGGTTCTTTTTCTTTCCACCACCTGGAAAAAGAAGATAGGATTTGAAAGCAAAAGAAGCAGTGGATTGGCTGCTTCACAGTGTGCAGATAAAGAGTTACACGTGGAGCATTTTACCAGAATTTTGCTCTACCAAGTGTGTCGTGTGGCACATATTGTCCTCTGAGATATCTGTGTTTTTTTTTTTTTTAGTAAACACAGATGAAGAAAAACAAGAATGATGTCATGCAGGTCATGTATAAAAGGAAAGTCCTCACTAATTTCAAACTGAAAAACATATTCAAGCAGTCAAAAAGCTGTTTTCTGAATAATAGGATAAATATCTAAATAACAGAAACACCAGGGTAGTTGTTTTTCATGAAAACATTTCTAAGTATTCTGAGATTATTTTTTAATTCATTTAGAAAAAACTGGGCAAAAATCTTTTTTATAAAGTGAATGCATTATGCTTTTGTAATTTACAATCGCACCAGATCTCGAAGAATATTCTAAATTTAATCTGTAAACGGGGATTCTAAAGTTAAGGACACTTATGGTATGAAATGCATATCCCTTTTTTCTGTAAATCTTGGTTCCACTACAAAGCAGTCATCCATGGGGGTAACTGCAAACACACTTCCCTCACCACCCTTATAGAGGTAAAACAGCTGAAAACATTTGGTGAGGTAAATAAAGCATGGCGTGTCAAATTGGGTGACCTTTAGCAACAAATACATATACATTTAATTTTGTCACATAACATGAAACCATGTTTACACCTAGCTATCAATACACATATTACATAAATAATAAATTCAATATACAGTATTTTGTATGAGGTAAGCCATTAAATCATTCATGTGAAAGTCAGGTCCCCAAGAGGCTTTAACTCTCCTGCCTGTGTAATGCCTCAGAGGTGCATTATTGCATGTTTGAATAATGGGCTGTAAATCAACACAAAGGTTACTATTTCTAAATGCATGTGGTGGTTTGTTCAGGCCTGGACAGTTACTAATGGACTTACCTCCCATCCGTCAACATCGAGTCCTCTCTTGCCATAGATATCATAGATAGCTCTCGCCTGCGGGTCACGAAGCACTGAAAATACATGAATAAAACACTTTTATTTACATAGACTAAAAATATTAACATCAGCTTCATGTGTAAGGGAAGGAGTTGACTTGATTATGCGACCAAAACTTTTCCTACCTTCATAAGCTTCATGTACGAGGTTAAAAAGCTGTTCTGCTTGGCGCTTTAGGTCAGGGTCCCGGTGTTTGTCAGGGTGATACAGCATGCATAATCGCCTGTATGCTGCCTTAAGTTCATCCTGTGTTGCCTGCAGCACAACAGTTACAGGGAGGAAATGTGAAAGAGAAACAGGCTTGATCAACAGCACACAAATAATAAGGCAGGATGTTGCTACTGCTCATCTCACCTACCTCCAACTCAGTTTCGTTATCAACTTATACTATTTTCTAACTTTGTCGTTTTGTTGGGATGCCATGCAGGGTTTAGATGTTCTGACACAACAGTATGAACAGAAAGTTTGAATTCTAATTATATTAAAACTGTTGTCAGATAGGCTGTATTGGAATATTACAATTGCAATATTATTCAAAATATTAGGGAGGATTATCATTTTGTCTATAAAGTGTGTACACTGTGTTTGTAAATGTTTTAAAGCATCACTATCTAATTCATTAAAGTTTTTGAACAACTTTTTTCTCTCTGAGCAAATAATGAGCTGCATGTGTTTGGTATGTTGCACAAGACCATGATGCCATTATCAAGAAAAAAATAATAATCAAAAAAATGGGTTAATTGTGCTATGCATACATGCAATCACCATCATTGTTA
>JAOWBC010001714.1:20275030-20307831 GCA_028566105.1 Hypoplectrus providencianus
CCATTATCAAGAAAAAAATAATAATCAAAAAAATGGGTTAATTGTGCTATGCATACATGCAATCACCATCATTGTTAATACAATTAATATTATATTATCACTCTAAACCATGCCTAATTCAATTCAATTATTTTTTTTTAATTTTTATTATTATTCACTTATCTGATTCTTGAATTAATGTATGTAGTGCAAACATTTTTACATTCTACTCTTCCATGCTCACCCTTTTGAAAATAACTAAATCCCGAGATGTGAGGTTTTAAAGTTTCTGTATATCCAGTCGCTCTGGAACAGCATGTCCCTGAGCCACAAGTTATTTTTACTTTTAAAAAATGCCACTTGCAATTGAACATGTGGTCCCTATTTCACAAATGCAGTTGTCAACACCGTCAACACCCCTCCAAAAAGCGCCTGGCTGATAGATGCTAAAGGCACATTTGTAAAACTGTAAATATTTCATGATGATGAAGCGATGAAGTTGTAGCATTAGCTTACTTAGTTAGCGCTGTCAACAGTCCAAGAGATAATGAAACTGAAAATTAGGAAACTTATCGGTAGGTCTCAGACTACCACGCACTATTCTTTATCTTACTTCATCGACTGAAAACTCCTGTTGTTAAAATCGTGACCCCACAACCTGTTGTGTGTCTAGTAAAGTATCCAGCCGAGAAGTCACAGCACACGAATCAATGTCGAGGGTCACAAGCTAGCTACCTAGCTCCAGTTACATGTGATTGTAAGAGTAACCGTTCATTATCATCTCAAGAAAGTTTACAGACTGGCTGCTACATCCAGCCGCACACACATCTGTCCAAAGCACAACTGCATATTGTACCTCTCTTCTGACATTTAGCAGGGAATAATAGTCATCGCTTGAGATCTCATCATCGTCCAAGGCAGACGCCATGTTTACACCCGGTCATCTCTTCTTCGTGTCATTTACGTCGCTCACAGACTTCTCTAGGCGCCATGTCGCCCCCTTGTGTTAGGGATGTATTACAGCATAGCAGCTGTTTATGTTTTTTTTTCCATGCTGTTTTTAAAGTCTTTAGGCAATGCTTTTCTTTTAGATGTTTAAAATGTACAATTATTCATATTAATACGATTTTTTTTTTCACATTTACGAGTTATGCTGTAGTTACACTGAGGGTGTGCTCTTATTTGTTTAAAGTTAAAAGTTGGGTGGGATTTTTTAAATAACAGCCTAAGACTGTTTTGACTTTATTCCTATAATGTTACTTCATGCATCCATCCATTGATCAAGTGACTGAGTAACTAATTCATTCACTAATTATTCTTGACTGCTTATTCCAAACTTGGGTCACATGGGCCTGTAACTGGTACTGGCTGACACTGGATGAGAGACTGGGTACACACTGGACAGTTGGCCTGCCTATCACCGAGGGACACATAGAGCCAGACAACCATTCACACTGTCATTCACCCTTATGGGCAATGTTAGGGTCACAAATTAAACCTGAGCTGCATGTATCCAGTTGTGGGAGGAGGCTGGGGGATCCAGTGAAAACCCACCTTGACACAGAAAAACATGCATTCCATAATGTAGTTTATTATTATTATTTTTTATTTTCAGTGTTGCTTCATCAATTTAACATAGTGTTACACTTTCAATGCGGTAAACGCATTCTGTAGATATATACATACATACTCTTAACTCTAAAGGGGAACTATATGCATCCTATACACATAGGAACAATTCTTGCAAGTGGTGAGAAAATCACTTCACTGCATTAGGTCTTTCATTAGTTCATTATTACTTTCTTTGCAATAACAACAAGCAGTTGGCTGCATAAAGGCACACAGAGCAGCAGGCAGCAGAGGAGCTGTCCTTTCAGCACCACCACCTCAAACTATACATTGCATTTCAGCACTGACGGCCACCAGCCTGAAGCCTGTCCTTAAGTGCTGGAGTTGACTGGAGTGCCAAAAGCACAGTCTATTAAGCACAATGATCTGTAATTAGATTGCCTGTAGTCATTTAACGTAGCAATGCTATTGTCAAGCCTATGTAACTGTGCCGTAACGATGAAAATTGAAAACCTTGACAGCTTACTGAACAGTATTATATAACTATGGTGGCAGTTGGTCTTCAAGTCTGTGTCACATCAACCACCCAGTGTACTTGACAAAATAGTCTGGATGGACCTTAATGGTTGAAACCACAAGAAACCCCTGCAGCCTTCAGCACCATGGTGCCACTATCTGAAACCAGTTGTCTGTTAGGGAACAAACAAGTCCACAGGCATTCAAATGTAAACTGACATCTGGACACTTGATTGATAGACTGTGCAGACGATAACTACTATTAGATGTGTCTGTTATGTTTGATTGTTTGTTTTTTAATAGGCTGTGTGAAACTGGGACTTCCTGAAAGTGGCCTTTATGCTAAAGGGAAAACTTAACATTCAAATGTTTGGGTGATTCTATAATAATTACAGTATTTAAGTTATATAAAAAAGGTAAGAATACAATTTATAGCTGAAAATATATTTTTTTAAAGAAACTCAAAAGTAAAAAAAGGTCATCAAACCAAAGTTTTGCCTAATACCAAGGAACCGTCCTGCTTGTTATGATATACCCTGTTTGTATTATATATGTTTTTTGGGGGGATTTGTTTGTTTTCTATATTTTTAGTCATTGTGTTGTTTTCTATGCAATGTGTCTCCTTTTTCTCCCTTTCTTCTTCCAAATGCAGAGAAAAAAGAAATCCGCATTTTAATTGTATTAGACAACTAACTGCAACAGCGATATGTGTGATTTTTGATTCTATAATGGGGTTTTTTTGTCTTTCAGGATGGGCAGTTTATTTATTCAGTTTAAAGTGCCTTAACTGAGACGAGTCAAACACAGATATTCACAATTCAATTACTTTAAAGTGGGATAAAACATGTAGCCTCACCCATTGAGTATTAAGTTATTTGTTTTTATTTTAATAACGCGTCACAATCTTTAAACAAAAGCGTCACTCTAGAGCTGCAACGGCTCTGAGCTGTTTTAAATTCACTGTAAAAGGGAAGAAAAAAAAAACAAAACACGGCTGCGGGTGTCAAGGTGAGGGGAGATGTGTTTTTCATCCCGGAGCCTCTCTGTCAGTCACCGCCTCGCAGCCAATGGTAAGTTCGCCTCGGTCGGACCGACTCGCCGCTTGCTCCTCCGGTCCCTCCTCGTGCTGTCCTCGCCGTGCACGCGCGTGGTACCCACGGTCGTGAGGAGGAGGAGGATGTTGCGCGTGAAGGGGAAATGGCTGCCGAAAACAAGCCGGAAGGTAAGAGAAATATAATGGGATTAATTTACTAGTATGACCGCTGTGTGATTTTAGAACAGTTGCAACTCCGCGCGGAGATGACACACGCGTGAGGACAAGTGGAGAATTTTTTCGGTAGAAAACGGCTCCGCTGTTTTCCTCCGAATAGGCAGCTAAAACGTGGAGACATCACCTAGCCAGCTAATATTAGCTTGCATTCTAGCCAGCTACTATTCTCATCGTAGCCCACATTTAAAGCACGCCACGGGGACTAACAGTCAGCGTGGTTAAAGTAACGCTTTTACCGTATATTTCGCTCAGTATTCCTGTCAAATGACGAGCAATTCAAGTTGTTAACAACAAGGCTAAGTTAATGACAACATGTCATTGGCATCGACTAACTTCTTCCCTTATTACCCAGCTTTAAAAAAAGCGGCTCGGTTGTGTTAGTTTATCTGTCAAGACGGCGTTTTTCAGCAGTCGCTATTCGCAGCTTATTTTAAACGCATTGTTATAACAATTGATGTCTTTAAAAAATCTAGTTTTATTTTTATTTTTCCGTCTTGGAGAGAGGGTCGTTTAGTCCCCCCCCCCTCCCCTTCCTTCCTTGAAGCGCGAGGGGTCTCTTTCGTTGCGAGTCAGAAGTGTTTTGCTTTTTGTTATTTAAATGAGCGGATATTATGTTTTCCAAATGCCAATTATAGCCTACTACTTGGCCTATATTTGGTGTGAGACACGGGCATCAAAACGTTGTAATGCCCGCTCCGCTTGCAAAGCCCTATCGCACTTGAAATGAAATGCCATCACACCAGAGGAAACAGGGAGGATGGAGAGTAGGATTTCCAGCAGGCTGCTCATTACACTACTTTACACATAGGACAAAATTATGACTTTTTCCTTCAGCTTATTTCACACGGCTCACTAACCTAAAATTAAGTGCACTAGACTTACTTATCTCTTGTTCAGTGGGATATTTTACTGCAAAACATATGCATACGAGAGCTGTTCCCTTTTAGAGAGGCCCATGGAATTTTTTGGTGAGTAATTAAACATCGCAGGTATGGAAATATAGATGCAGTAGGCAATACTGAAGGGACTTTTGTGTTTTTCTACTCGGATGTCAGCTCTCTACTGTTATTAAAGGTATTTGAACTAGACTGGGATTAGTTGCATATTTCCAAGAGCTGACATTATTAGTTGTTAAAAACCAACTTAAATGTTTACATAAAGTAATATACATGTTTGTTAACCTTGCGTGCATGTTCACTTCAAATGTCCTGTTTATGTTACTTAGTTTGCTATGGTCTGAGTTATGTATTACTCTAAACTGTTTAACTTTTTGATTAACAGAAATGAGTAAGACAGGCCATTAATACACCATGCCCTTGCTTTTATTCATGAACTTGTGGTATTATTTATATTTATTGATTTATACTGAACCGTATAGTGAAGCAAAAGTGTCACAGAGACTTTAAAATTGGCTGCATGATTTGAAAGCGAGGAAAAAAAAAAGATTCATGAGGTGCAGCTGTTTCTGAGCTGTTCATAACGAGCTGTTGCAGGCTTCGAAAATTGAGTAAACCTCTGTCAGAGTTTGGTGTCAATAACCTCAAACATGAATTGTTTTTGATGTGGAATTACTTTAATGTTTCAAATGAGAGTAAACAAATTGTCTCTGTCCATATGAACTGAAACGATAAAAGACTGGGAAGTCAGTTTGTTTGGATGTCAGTGTGCCAACCACTAAACAGAGTCCCACCAGGGGGTGGTATTGAGCTACAAAAGCACACTTCCTATATGAGGGATCTGTCTGTGGCTATGACAAAAAAAAATAAAGACATCTGGTTTTATGATAGTAATGACTTCACTGTGGTGTATAGTCTTAATGTATTCATCTACATAGCCGAACTTAACGAATAGACTCCAGTTGTTAATCTCGATGCCTCTCCAACACAGGGAGCTCTCGCTGAAAACCCTGACTTGAAAGTCCCATTGCTGAGCAGGTTAAGTTATTTTCAGTGTTCCTGTGAGGCCGGTCAGTGGAAAAAGAAGGAGGAGGAGCAGGGGGAGCATATATAGAGAGAGTGTTTCATACCTTCACATACATGCAATGTCGTCTCACGCAACCTGACCCTTAAAGCTTTTACATGGAGCTGTCATGCTGAATCATTTCTCCTGCTTTCAGTTTTATTCTTAGTTTTGGCTCAGAGGATGCTTTTTAAATGTAAATCACTGTTGCAGTTTTTACATGATAAGTCCCTGGATGTCAGGTGGCCACTGAGAGAGCTGAACAGTGTTTTCTTAACCTTTTGTCCTTGTTGTATGCGGGCAGTGCTGATCTCTCTTAGTTGTTTGGCAGGTCTTATGATGGCCCATAACAACTGAGGGTTACATCTTGTGTTAAACCCAAGGGCCATGACCCAGTCTCACTCAGTAATGTAATGTTTACATCCTGGGGTATTTCTCTCCAGCCTAACTGATTGTCAGGGCCCTTGGGGGTATTTTTTTTCCCTTCTTCACACTCATAAAAAGCACTGTGGGTCCGTTACTTTAAGTACAAGGCCTGCAGGGCACTGAACAGACAGGCTTGATACCTCTTTCAGTGAGACTGCTCTGGATAAAACTACAGCCAATGGTTTTATGAATCGACCAGAGTGGATAGTCATAAAAATATTGCTGTTCAAGAGCCAAAAATTGATATGAAACAAGCACTTTTGTAAACAAAGGCTCAAGTACTAACACCTTTGTGGTGCTGGGATAATTATAAAAAGGAAACACTGTGATAAACTGTGTTAAAGTTTAATGTTTAGCATTTCCATTTCCCCTGTCAAAAGGCTTTTTGGAAGTTGTCCTTATCTGATGAACAGGTCAAAGGTCATGGGGTGTCACATCTTGTACATATTGCAAAACTGATATTAGGACAGTTACTTGACTTGAGGTTAAAACTGAAGCTTTGCCCTGCCAATGATTTTTTAAAGCTTTGAATAAGAGAGTAGCATATTTACATAAATTAAAAATACTTCAATACAAGAGCAACACTGGGATAGTTTGCTGACACATAAAAATGTGTGTGAAATAAACTACACAAATCTGAAGGTAGTGAAAAACTTTGTGGGAAACAGAAACAACTAACAGAGGTTGTTCTCTGAACAACAGATCAGGCCTGTAGCCTCAGCTGTGCTGGAAGAAATATTCCTCTTTTATTTTTGAGCGGGTGCAGTTTAAAAAGTTTCATGATGTTATCATTTCACTCAAAGTTCAGGGTGAAGCAGCAGCAAAACATCAAGTAAGCACGCAGTCAGCCATTAACTTACAAAAGTGCTTGTGCAGCAATGGTATAAATATTTCTCTGCTGTTTTGTAAAGAAGGATGAATTTAACCTCCTCGTGATGTCGGACGACTTGCTCTCCCAGTTTTGTGTTGAATCAGGCGCTACATTTTTTTCTCCAGCCTTTTAATTGAATCAGTGAGGTGAGGATGGATGGGACCAGGTCCGGTCTGTGGTTGCTGAGACGTATCATTTGTAATGCCTGCCTGTAATAGACCTTTACTGACTGCTTTGCACGGCCTCCACTGATTGATTGTATTGATTCATCCAGTTTAGCCTACTACTGATACAATAGGGAGTGTTATTGACCCGTATCAAACCAGGCCAGAGCTACAGTGACCCTCACGTTTTTCTTTTAGGCACGAAAATATTCTGTCAATAGAGAACTTCAGTCTTTTATATGACAACACAAATTCACTGTGATTTATTATCAATACCATCATTATTAGCATCATATTTTGCCAGACAGTTTCTGTGTGTTTTAAATGTATTTCTATATACTGTCTAGCTTCTGTTGATATTGCTTGCATGGGGAGTTTGCTCAGTTATCACAGGCTGGGAAAATGCTTCTTTTCCTCGATTTTCTCTACTTTTCTCTTTGCCTCCTGAAGGACTGAAGAAAGTTCGTAATCCGGATCGAATGTACAGATCAGCAGTGTGTTATGCTGGCCATGGTCCACCTAAGAGTATCAGTGATGACACAGAGACGAACAGTAAGAGTCAGTTATTAATACTGCATTGCTGCTCCAAGAGGCCACTAGCTGGCCAATCTATTATTCATTCATTGATTCATTTATTTACTTCTTGATTTCATCCGTCCCCCCATGCCCCCTCCTTCTTTTATTCTCTTCCAACAAAACACCTCCTCCGGCTGCTCTGTTGATTGAAGTGTCTGCTTTACGGGATCACGCTGTCAATAGCTGAAGTGTTGTCGTTAACTAAGAGTGATTGTTTCAGGTTGAGGCCAGGGGATCAAGACCTGAGCAGACCCTCAGAGAGAAAGCTTACACTTTGAGCCATCAATTATGGCCCTGTACTTGCCTTTTCTCTGCTTTCCTTAAACCTGCATGTGATGGGGTGAAAAATCTACCCAAGTTCAAATTTATTTCCTTCAAATGGATTAGTCTTTGCCTTTGCCTCCCTCTCATTACATTTTGCTCTATGAGAACTGAAGACTAGGGGCAAAGAACAAAGACAACACAACATCACAGCTGAGGGTTTTATGACTTGTAAAAACCAGCTTCTGTGGGAATTGCTTCAGTGCACTTACAAGTCTGTGTACAAGTGCTATTTTCTGTCACAACCAAAACAAAAATCAGTCAGAAATGTAGGCCAAAGTCTTGATTTTATTTGCGCATGATTTTCCCTTCATTCCTCTTTAGAAAATGTCTCTGAATCTTAGCCTCTGTCTTTGCCCATTGAACAAACTGTCCTCTGTAAAGCAGATTGTTTCTCAGCAGAAAGGAGCCCCATCATTGTTAATAAACACACCAGCCTCTTCGCTGCTGGAAGACTAGATCTAGACTAGAGACTGGGTAATTAAGTGTGCTCATGTATTGTCATTTCTAAATAGAGAGTCTGAAATCACCCCAAACCCCTTGTTAGACTCCTCACTCGATATCCGTCGCTGTGAGAGCTCTGCTGCACCAAATCTTTTTGGTATGTTTTTAAAAGAGAATGTTTCGAGAGATTAAATGGCAGGGGACTGCTTGTGCAGATCTTTGAAACACGGATGCAGACTGTAAAAGGGACATTGTTGATAGACTTTTGTGTTACCCCCTCATGTGTGACAGCTGTGACTGACAATACGTTTTGCCGCTCTTGCTATTTTCCCCCATGTTATTGCGTGGTATTACAGTACCCGGTACCCATGTCAGACACCCTGTTTAATGCGTTCAGCCCGAGGGTTTTCTCTGCCTCACCAGGACACTCTGTAGCAGAATACAGCAGCTCAAACAGGCAGGTAAACCATTGATCTGAGTAATCGTCTGAGTAATTGTGGGAGTAGTTATGATACCGAAAGAAGGGCTTTGTTTGTGTGCATGTGTAAGCAAGAGGGAGAAAGTGAAAGAGAACAAGAGCAGGAGAGAGGGAGTGAGAGAGAGACCTCACCTCTGCTCTCCTTGAGATGGGATTTTTATGGATGGGTGAGCTTGGTGAGGGCTGAGAACACATAAAGAGTCATTTTCAGTTTGTTGCAGGCAGTTAACCGTGTGTGCATGTTTGTTGAACTTCCAGTAATAGGCCTCTGTTTTTTTTTTTGTTTTTTTTCAGCTGTTTGACTTTTTGACAGTCTACCTTATTATGCTATATTACACTGTTCTACCTGTGCTACTACATGGAGCCACAATGCATCCAGGCTACAGCCACTGAGGTGAACATTGTAACTGTAATCATTTAATTCTGCCGACCATTACGTGTTACATGCATGATAAAAATGCATCAGAACTGGAAAGATTTAGAGTTATACAAATCTAGTTCTAGCATCCAGACTTTTTATTCTTCCCACTTCTGTGTCTTCCACAACAGCTGTTGTATATGTTGTAGGTCAACATTCAGCCTAGATGCTTTAGCAACAAGCCACGTTATATTGTCTTTGTTATAGTTTGGTTGTAACATAGCAACACTATAGTGAAGTTCAGCAAGAGTTCCTTTTTTTTTTTTTTTGCTTGTGGGCAGCTAGTAATTTCACTGTATGTAAGAGTGTTATTGAACAGGCTATAGGGCAAATGATAGAGATAATTGCTTTCCCTGTCCCACACTAACACATGGCTATTTTAGTCTACATACTCCTCCCCATGTTGCCATCAAGATCCATCAGGCTGTGGGGAGACCTGGCCCTGGACAATGGGCCAATCATTGTGATAACTGCCAGGGGAAACTTGACAGTGCCTAAATGGACATATGTTGTTGTAAAGCTCAGCTCAGAATCTCCCACAAGTAGTAGGCTATAGACTTTGGTCTAATCAACTGTCTCTTCACTTGTGGCCAAGTGCCACCAGTCATTCTTGTAGATATGGTATAAAATGGATAATGTGGAAATTCAAGGTCTGTGATTTAACAAAGTCTACTGACGTTTCAATCGTTTTAAAAAGAAAAGATTTTGGACTATCGTTTAAAGTAGATGTGTGACAAAATGGATAATCACTCACGGTAAAAAGGGGAAATAGCTCTTTTTTCCCATATGTGTAAAACTACATTAAGTAAATTAGATGTTAATGGTATCTTTTTTAAATGATTAATGGTTGCTTTAAAATGTTCAAATAAGCCTGGAAGTCGTGACGTTTGGCTGCCATTGGATAGTGACAAATTTTGGGGCTTAGCTGAATCAAGTATCCTAATCTGAAGGCTGCAGGGGTAATATCCTATTACTGTAAATGCCATTGCAGTAGTCTCCTGCAGGTTAAACCCCCCTCCTTTACCTTTCCTCTGTCTTCTTTCACGCCTCACAACCAGATTGATCGCTTTTAATTGACAGCATGTCATCAGTTGACCACTGCACCTCGGCTGCTTGAGATCATTTCTGCTTCTTTATTTTCCCCCATTCACCTGTCATCATCTTATAACTGCTTTCACCATGTTAACCTGTCCATGCACCTTTGTCTTTGGTGTGAGCTTTAAGTCCACTCTGTCATGGACTATTTTTGACATTTTGGATTGTATACATGTGTTCAGAAGTGCTTGTCACATCCCAGACTGCAGGTGTGGATTGCATAAATTTAGATATTTGTCATATTTCTAGTCACATCCATGCATTCCACTGACTATAATTTCACATTGCTTTTAAGGAAATAGCATGCTGTAGAAGCTATTTCTTCAAATCCCCTGCTAGTGATGCAAGTACTGTACAATGATTTAAGTAATAAGTGAAGTTATACTATTTCTGTCCCTCTCACTATGGCTGCATAAGTGTGTGAGAGTTATTTCTGTCCATATTATACAGAGATTAAGTGATAAAATATTTGCTGCTTCTCCAAAAGTAAGGTTTGGAACAAACACAGATGTAAGTAGCAGGGTGTGTCACCGACTAGGGTGCACAACCAGTTGAAACAATGGGGCTTATTTCATCTTTAAAAGGGGCTCTCTTCAGTAATAATACAGTCATCATATCGAGAAATGTGCAAAACAGGCAACTTTAACATAATGTTAAAATGATGGACCATCCTCAGGATCGTATTTTAAAACATGAGTCCCTCTGTGTACGCTTGCTCTTTAATTTTTTTGTTATCTGCATACAGTTTTATTCATGACCACTGATAACTTGTTGCCTGGCTACAGTTTATGTGCAGAAGATGAAGGGATGTTTTTCTTCCTGGTATCTTGAAATTTCTCAACCCAGTTGATGAAATATGTCTGAGTTAAGCTCATTTGGCTGACTGGGCTAATTTTGGAGCTAAACTCGAAGGGGCATTTTTGGTCCAGCCCGGTGGATGGCTGTCATCCAACCTAATGATAACAGACATTGCCATAGGCCTAATTCAGTTTCACAGCACTTCTGACTGGACGGGGATGAAAGCCAAATGTTTATCCACAGGACTGCGTGTTCTTCAACTCCTTCACGTTACAGGTATAGCTACAAAAACAAAAACAAACAAAAAACAAAAAACAGATACAGTGACACTGCTCTCCACATCCTTAAGCCATATTAGCCACTGAACTGTTGTGGAAAGTGTTTGCATTCAAACTGTTACTTTGGATATGCACCGCCAGCAGCGATTTGTTGAATGATCTATAGCCAAAACATTAGCTTGCAATTTCTCCACAATGTGGGCACAGATTAAAAAGAAAAACTGTCACTCCCAGAGCGCTGTGAGACAGAGACGGAAGAGAGAGGGTTTTGCGTTCAGGGCTCGGATATTGATTAAAGATTTGTTTTTGTCAGCCTTTCCAGTCTCATGACCCTCGCTCTCGTCTCTAGGGTGGGGCTGGAGCAAGCTAGCATGACAGATACCCTTAAATTTGGCCCAAGTGTTTGCTTAGCAGCCAGGATCAGTGATAATCCAAACATCAGCACACAGAAATATATCTTTATATCCATTCGGCAGAGGGTGATGTGAATTATGAAGGGGCACAGGCTGCCTTTCTGTTCGGCACACAAATGGCCAGTGATGGCAACATGAAAGCAACAGACCTGTAGCCTCTGTGTGGGACAGAGCTCCCTTTCCCTGTTTAGCCTTTTGTATGTGAGCTCTCTCATCAAGATCGAGAATGTAATTGGCTCCAGTGTGCCAGCTCAGCTCAGCACATCCTCTCATGTAACAAGCTCTGGTATCAGCCTGTCTTGCACTTTAGTGTTTTACAACCAAATAGTAGTTTTCTGTGTATCCCTTTCTTGGCTAATTCACAAGCAGTCATTAAGTCTGCTGTTTCGACTCCAAAATAAATATTAAACTTTACAGGGGAGTCCACAAGAAATGCAAAGAAGGGGAGTTCATTTCAGGCTTTGATCAATTTCTGGTTAAGAAAAAAAAAAGATACATTTACAATTTCAAAGCCAAGTTTCTGTGGGTAATTTGTTGTTTATGCACTGATCAAATCAGACAATTTGATAAGGAAGAGCTCGTCTGTATTCTGTAACGCTGTTCCAGATCTGGCATACAAGCTATTCCCCTGTTGGTTGTTTTCAGCTGATGTGCAAACCACAGTATATGTGGATTTTCATGCCACAGTGGACAGATCTTTAATTAGTAAGCAATACTTTGTTGGAACGCTCACAGTTCCTTCTTCACATCTGTGGAAATGCCCGGTGGAGGGAACAGTAGACATGCAGCAGCTGAAATACTATTAGTGTAGATAAATAGCAGCTGAAAGAACAAAACCGTTTAGAGTTATGAGAGCGCTGTGCTGTAGAGAAGAAACCTCAGGACTCAACAACAGTTATGTTGAGCTCACCTTTGTGTGCTTTGAATGCCTTGTAAGAAACATTCTGGCGTCAAAACAAGGACCCTCTCAAGTTAGACAAGGACTCCCAGATTAGAGAAGGCCAACTCTGAACATCTTAAAAATAAGTGCCACATGGTTTATTTAATAGCACAAGCACAGTGCACTGTTTGAAACATGACAGTACTTTGCCTGTTCTTCAAAGAAATACAGTCATCCATATCTGGGATAGATAAAAGCTTAAACACAGCAGCCCCCTCTGTAATCTAATGTTATTGCACTATAGGCTGTTAAAAGGCCTCTACTCTATATAAACCATGTGCATATGAGTCGGCAGGCAGGCTGGACAGCTCCCTGGTTTGCCATTGTTGCTTTTCTTCCTCCACAAAGTTAAGTGTTAATTTAGCAGGGAAAATTAACACCCACACCAGGCTGTCTTGAATAAATAATGATTATGTCAAAGTAAAAATACGTCAAATAAATGCAACACTAAGTACTTTGTCCAATTCACTGGTGATGCCACAAACAACAGGGATCATGGTTTAATTTGAATATTAGAGTATGACTTAGCATAGTATATTAAAATGCAGATATCTTAATAAATATTTTATGGCTCCTTTGTGTAGATATATATACTGTCATACGATTAAATAGCCCGCTTTGTGGCAAATCATTTGCACTCCAGTGACTGTCTGAAAATCATGATCCATAGACACCAACAGACACTTGGCGTGTTCCCTGGTGAGGCTCTGCCAGGGCCTGTGCTGCAGCCATATTCATTTCTTGCTTGTTTTGGGGCCTTTTGCCTTCACTCTGGTCTTCAGCAAGTGAAACACATGCTCAGTTGGATTACATTGAGGTCAGGTGACTTGAGTTGGCCAGTCAAGAACATTCAACAGATTGGCCATAGAAAACAACTTGGTTGCCCTGTCTGTATGAGTAGGATCACTGCCTGCAACACTGTCTTAAAAATGGGACTCTGGCTATAAAAACAAGCAAATCCAGCAAATATACTGGAGAAAATATCCTCACTGTGTGCTTATTCCATACATATGACATTAATCTAATCTACAATTGTAGATCTAACCGCAAATCTAATTCAGTTTAAAATGCATTAAATCAACGGTTGTTCAAATAGTAAGAAACGTGATGTAAGGCACGTGGAGAGACGTCAGGCTGCGTCACGTGAAATGGCCAGGTGCAGGTTGCTGTTCTGACAACTGCGGGACGTTTGTTTTGACCCGTTCTTTAGGTCAGTTTATCAACGAGGACTCTGGTTGAAGCTGCAGCAGCGGATGTGGCACACATATCATAGGTGGTATTAAGGTATTTCCAAACCTGAGCATCTGCGATTGCCACGATTGCTATGGTTTGCCTTAAAATGTTAACACTGCTCAGCAGATTATATGGATATGATTGCATTAAACATGGCTTGTCAGTAGGTGATCTAGTTTAAATAGTATACAATAGACTTTCGATAAGTTCGTTTAGAATTCGGAAAATAAGACACGACTGATAACTGCAGAACTTGCTCCAAGAATTGTGACTTTTCACATTTTCTCTAGCTTGAAAATAATCCAGCTATAGTTTGTTACGCATCCATGTAATATATGCAAAAAGAAAATAGGCAATGTCTTATGTGGCAAGTTCCATGAGTAATTAAGAATCTAAAGGAATATAAAAGGGATGGGTCTAATTTTCAAAATAACCTTGATGTTTACAGAACATTATCCATAAATTTGCCCAATGTTAAATATTTGCCTATGAGTCAACTGTATATTTTAAAAAATAGTGTGAGGGCTCTTGAGTGTGTCTTACTAACAGAGTTGTGTCTTTAGTATGCTTATGTGCACATTATTCATCAGCCCCCAGTTTCTAAGGTAACCTGATTTCAGAAGGTTAAGAGATTAAGAGAAACCCAGTTAACACCTTGTTAGTCCTGCAGGGTTTACACAGGTTTCTTGGGGGGCTGACAAATACAAGACTGGCATTTGAAAGCAAAATGCATGTTGCAGTTGTGTCACCTTTTATGTGAGCAGCATACTTAGCTGAGGTGTGTTTTGCATACTTCAGAGGTCCATGGCAGAGACAGTTGTCGAGCCAACAATACTTTGCATAAAAACATGTCTTGCAATGACTGGGGTAATTACTGTAAGGTTGTGAAATGATTCAAACCAAGTGAAAGACTTTATTGCATTTGTCAAGATTCTTTATGCTATATATTTTCATCTCAAGTATTTTTGCCTCTTGGCAGCTTTAGACATATCCTCCTACGGTAGATTTCTGCCTCCACTCTCTCCTAGAAAATCCTCAACATACTTGAGACATATTCCAATCCAGCTCTGTCTCAGTGGTGTCATAGGAGGGTGTGCCAGAGAGCAGCATTGAATCCTGAATAATCTGCGCAGAGACACACTTGCCATATGTATCAGCTGCTACTGCTGTCTGCCGGTTGCAAAGAGCAAATCTTCAGAGCACATTTTGTAGGATGGGAGATGGCCAAGACTTTGTACTGACCCATGCTGTATCTGAGTGTGGATCCAGTGAGATTTTTTATTTGTGAGTAGGCTTCAAAATTGAAGGCCTCTGCTCGTTTTGAGCCTTTTAGTGAAAGATAGCAAATATGTGGCACTGCATGAAGGCTAGACCACAGCTTCTTGCTTACTTTCACTTGATGCTGGTATAATGTTACGTCTACACATAAAACAACTTCCTTTTTTCTTTGGTACCTCCCTGATCATTCAGTTGCAGCGTGTTTTCCAGTTCTGACAGTGAAACCGCTCTGGTGGTACCACGGAGCAGATGCTGTATGTGATTCTTAATTGGGCGAAGCGAGTGATTACAGATACCTGCGCAGCTCATATAAAACAGAGTCAACATGCAGAATTATAGGTACAGATGGAAATGGCAAATACTACAGATCTACTCCTGCGTTCCTTTGGGAGCGATGATGTTCCACCTTATGCATTACACTCAGAGGCTTCAAGCCAGCCCCATCTCTGTGGACCTACTGTGTTCATTCCCGATGAATATTCCATATGGGGGTTTCTGGGCAGTAGCAGTCTGTTCTTACTGTGATGTGCGGCAAGCTACATACACTCTTGTTATATTCTCATAATCAAGTGCACTACTGGATTATTTGTATGGGCTTCAAAGCTGTATTTTGCTTTGGTTGAACTTTTTCTCCCTCAGTTTTTTTTAAATTTTTTTTATTACAGTCAACTACAGATATCTGCTACCCCAGGGATCCATAGTCAGCACTCACACTCAGGCTTTCACTTTCTCTGTCTCCCTAGCATCTTAACCCACAGTTCTATAAATATGAAAGAATGTTGTTTTCCAGCTTTAATGTATTTCAAGCAAAATTGCGTTTCAAATAGATGCAATTTTTTTGCGTTACCTTTAGTGAATGTTTTTACATTCAATTCGCACACATTAAAATGGAATAAAGAGATTCATTTGCATAGCTTGAACATTAGCTGGATTAAGTAACTCTGCATCCAAGATTTGCAGCGTTACAGTCTGTAAATGCATTAGAGGTGTGGTGTATACAAAAGATTAGATGCTCACCGTCTGAGCGTGAATAGAGGACAGGAATAACCTAAACTTTAATAGCAACTGGAGACAAGAAAAGCCCATATTATAGGCTTGCTGTGCTTTAGATGATACACATGGTGTAATATTTCCTCGATGTCACAGACTTATATAAGTCTCTATCCACGCTTTGAAATAAACCAACCATACACATTTTCCATGCTGACTTTATAGTGACTTTATGGTGTTGATGCAGCCAATATTATTTTATTTTTGAGCAGTGCTGTTGCATTGTTCCTCCTTTTGCATTTTATACTCATGCACTCTGCATGTAAATTATTATCATTATTTCCACATAAGGCTATATCTCATGTACTGATAAAATAAGAAACCACAAGACTGTAATAGGATTTTTTTTTAATATTATAAATTCAACATGTGTTTGTCTCCCCAAACAAAAAAAAATGTTCATATTTAAGCCATCTGCATATTTGAGGAGGAAGAAAGCAGTAGAATGAGATGAACATTTGAATGCATCCATGCACATGAGCGTCTTTAAACCTTACTGTTTTATAATGGTTGTGAATGTAAATTATAGATTGAACGACACGCATTATGATGTAAGCATTGGGGTCCGGTAATTGTAATTATTTCCCTGAATAATACACCACATTCTGGCGTGCAGCTCACAGATTCCCATACTAAATCCCCATACACTTTAAAATCACTCAAGGGTGTTTATTGTGTCTAAATAATGAATAGACACAGCCTTTACAAGTTGACAGTGAAAAATTTCTGGTGAACTCCCCTGATAGAATGCATTTCACAGTAAAATAATTTAGCCGAGCACAAAATAAAACGTATGCAATACTCTCTTCTTAAATTAATTTCCTAATTCAGTTGGGGATAGTTATTTTACAGTCAGCATTTTGCTGCAGAGAGACTGATAGACTGATAAAGAGGGAGATGAGCAGGTCAATAAGGTATGAAGCGTGTGCTAAATATTCTGTGTTGTCTCACTCTTGTTCTAGATGAACATGGACATTTGAAAATATACCTGCCCAAGAAGCTGCTTGAATGTCTACCAAAATGCACCTCGCTGCCAAAGGAGAGACACCGGTGGAACACTAATGAGGTAAGGCCACTTCTCCTTATCCCAACATCTTCTACTCAGTCCGTCCCTCTACATCTTTAGCTGTTCATCCGACATGTTGTTCCTGCTGACAGATGTTTTTTAAGTCATGTAATCTCTCTTCGAAACTAAATTTTTCCATTAATTTCCTTTACCCACCAAAAACCGCATCATGGAAGATAACTTACAATCACTGGTTTCATAGGTTACATACTTAAATATTTCACATAATAGAACATATTTAATTCATTTATATATTTATATTAGGTTAAGATCTTGCTTAAATTAGTCCCTCTTTAGATTAAAGTTATTCAACATAATTGTATTGTACAAAAGATGCATTATTTTTTGGAATTATATTTGTTATTCTATGTACATTTTTAGGGCCCGAGCACGAGTGCAAGGACCCTATTGAAATTGTTATTAATTACTACTTTAGAAGTCCAACTTCAGAAACATCAACAATAATTTAAATTACTTTACATGTTTTATATTGTCATGTATATTCACGTCTAAACTGAGACAGTTGTGAAACATCTGTCTCATCCTGCAGTTTATGTTTGCTAGGCATTTTCCAATGCTCATTCTGTGAGAAAACCCTGTTTGGCATGAATCAAAGGTTAAAGTCAATTGCATGTTAAGTCTAATTCACCAAACTTCACTGCTGCCGTATTTAGAAAGCATAATGAGGGGCTCTCGATTTAAACATAAACAGTGTTTAACATTGGTGCTGTAAAAGCTTGAGGTGTCTCGCATTTCATATTTGCATCACATTAGGGAAGATAACACACCACTTTACATTTTCTCTCTTGTAAATCAAATCCCGCTCAAAACGCTCAGCTTTTGTAAGATGTCACAGATGCCCTTTGCTATGATTTTTCTTTTTCTTTTCCTAAGGGCCTAAAGGACATTTTGAGTTTTTTAAGGCAACTATCATCATCACTCATTATCATCAGTCATTTACTTAAAATAATTTTTGTCCTTTTTCTTGTTTGTGGAGGTACAAAAAATGTGTTTTAGAAAAGGATTTTTCTGGAAAACTTTATGTCAGAATTTGTTACTCCCACTAAAATCTAGACACATATTTCCATCTCTTCATTCCTGAATTAACTCAACGAACACAAATAAATTGGAATACAGCCCAAACAGTCCTCAGGACCCTCACACATATAGTTCCAGATTTGCTTTTGCATTGTTTTACTGCAGGGACCAACATATATTTAAGTCTTGAGCACATGATACTGTATTTCTGTATCCTTTCTGCTTCATTTGCCTCATTTGCTAACCTGCTCTGTTTCTCAGGGGACAGGTTGATGAGTTTATCTCTTTTGTTCCTCGATTGATAGATGAGAAACTGGTTGTTCTTTTCTTAGAATAACTGGTAGCAATTAGCCCTAAATACCCACCATGACAAATCTTAAAACTAATATGTGAAAATCAACCATCCATGCTTTTGATTAACACATTGTGACCATATAAATATAGTCATCTGCAGTGATGAAAGTTAATTGACTGAAAAACAACCAGATGATAAGGCACCAGACAGGCTGGTTTCTAAGGAACAGGATATTCAAAAGACAATCTGTCATCGACATACAGTTAAATCATATTTTTTTACCAACTTTTTATGTAGTCAATATATTTTAGAAAATAGATGAAGGGAATCATTCATCTGTGGTAAAGATGTAGCTCTGTAGAAGAAGACACAATTACAGCAGTGATTACGACAGCAAGAAATACACTTATTCTTACACTGTACATCAATTGCTGTCTCCATCCAAGTCCCCATCTGTCATATCTTTGCTCACAAAACGCTGCCCTAGTTATGAAAAAAATGTATAATGCTTGTGTGTTTCTAATTGGCTGATGTTGTAACTTGTTTGCCCTGTCTGACCTGCATTGTGCTGCTAGCAGTCTAAATTAATTAACATGGCTTTGAAATTGATCTCAAAATGTAAGTCTAAGCATTTGCTGGGGATAAATGCTGTCGGCTACAGTTGTTAGCATGTCTTGTCATTTATTACCGAATTTAATCATAACAGACATATTTCAGGAATAGCACCACGTTGTTGTGGAACTGGTTTTTCTAGTTTCTGCTGTGGATGTTTATTAGGCTGATAGGATATGGGACAAAAATGAGAAGAAAAAAAGATTAAAACAAACAAACAAAAAATAGAACCGTTCCAGCGGTGTTTTTGTATGCATGCCAAAAGTGTTTTCCAGGGTTGGAGAGAGCAAGGCAACCTTTCCTACAATCAAGGACATTTCTTTTTTGTGCAGACCATGCAAATCAGAGTGTTTGTGCCTCATTGGTAGCAGACAGGCAGGAAGGGAGGGATCAGAGAGGCTCCTTGTCGGTGCAATTGTGTGACTCTTAGTGAAAGTGACACCTCATCAATTCTGTGCATATTTCCAGCACTAGCTCAGCATGCTTAATACACTAATTTCCCACTTTTTAAGTTTAAGGAATCTCAGTAGTCTGGTAGGTTTGAGCTGCTCATATCCATTTGATATCATATGTTTTGCACATGAACAGTGCTTTATATTTGTTGTTTGTGTGATGGGCTTGATGGGCCATGTTATATACTATATCATGTACATATAAGAGGTCCATTTTGTGCTTAATAACTCAGGTGGGTATTAATAGGGCTGCATGATTAGGTAAATATAGCTAATTGCAAATATTATGACTGATATTGCAATTCTGCTATGATTCCCAATATGGATTAATAATGATTATTTTTCCATCATCATTCATTTTCGTTGGATAAATTTATAAAAATGATCATGCTTTTTCCAAAGTCTGTATAACATGACTCAGAAACCAGGACATTATGCAGGACATTTTTTGACACATATTTTGCCATTAAAGTCATTGTGCCTCCTGCAATTTGGATATTGCACTAATCCATATTGCAATTTCAATAAAATTAAAAAAACAACAACAAATAATACAATGATAACAAAAACAACTGATTATGTTCAATAGAGGAACTCCTCTACAACTGCAGCGTGCACTGTTTTGGAGAACACTTAGAGACCAGCTTTTTGAAAACAAATGCAAAAAAATATTCATTCAGCTTCATTGTAATTCACTTGATAAGCTAATCTCTCTCATTGTAGCCAGGTTATCAAGTAGTTATCCTTTATTTTTGTACATTAACCGCAAGAAGGCTTTATTTGTATTCCTGATATGACTGCAAAACAACTTGAAAGTCACACTTTCAGCATGAACGAATAATCATGAAGTGTCTTTTGTTTCTTTCCTTTTCCACCCCCTTTGCAGTTTTACATTATTTGCACCTTGTTTAAATCTGGGATAATTCTGTTTCAGTTTCATTCAAGAAGAGGTACACACTTCATTTTACTTTTGGGTGGAAAATGATTGAGGATACAACTTGCTGCTTGGAAACTTTAATCTGGAAGGAGACTAAGTGTGGGGGATGCGGTGTTGCTTGTGAGGTGAAGTGAAGCTAATGCAGAACTATTCATTTCTATCTCATTCTCATGATTCCCCCGTGTAGTTTCATGAGAAAAAGGTGTGCAGGAATACATTTCAAGCATTTACTGGAAAATTAGATAAACCAATCGAATCAAAATTCAAGGGAAGGGATGGGAGTTTAGAAGGTTGAATGGTACTTTCGTCATTGAATTATGAGCAGCGTGCAAGGTACGGATATGCTATCAGCCTTCAAATTATCACTGGGAGAGAAGTACCTGACAGTGCTTGAGAATTTACGGAGAAAAACAATTGAAACATTGAAAGAAAGACAAAAGGAAGACATGATTGGAATGTAAAAAAATGCTAATTATCTGACAATTGTGTGATTTATCATCTGTTAAAGTGAGACAAGCCACTTTATTGGTAAGTTGCAAAACAGAAAACTTCCAGGAAGTCTATATTTACCATGTTTGTGTCAATGCTCTTTCTGCCATTGATGTCCCCATGTCTTTCAGGTGAGACACATAGGAACAAATCCTCATAGTATTCCTCTCAGGTCTGCAGCCAAGTGCTATTGTCTGCTCGGTGCTCTGGCACGATGACCTCTATTTTGCTAGACATTTCGGTTGAGATTAGAATCTTTTTAAAGGAGGACATCTCACACAGGAACGGCTTTAGGCTTATATCCCTTTCAAGATCAAACAGAGTCAGCCTGATGTTTGGTTACGCTGGTGTGAAGGTTGCAGGACTTGAGATGTGCTGGAGAATTGCAATTTTACCAGTGCTATTTTCAAAATGGACTTCTTGCTCTTTGGTTCACTTTGGAGCTCTGATTCTGTGGCTGTGTATTATTATCGGATTCAAAGGAACTGTATCATCCGTTGGGAAACTACCAGTCAAAGAAAGGAACTGATTTTATTTAGGCTAGACTTTTCTGCTATTCAGTTTGATTTTGCCCCCTAACTATGTACTTCTGTTGCAGCTCCTTGTGGGCATAGAGTTTGAATGACAACATTTATGACTTGGAGTCCTGAGGACAAGAGCGAGCACTATTTTCTCTACCGCAGCATGCTGGATTAAACGCCTCAGTGTTAGCCCCCTTGCAGACATAAACCTTGCTGAGTTTTAACAAGTGGCTCAAATGTGTGACATTATAAAGCATTGACAAACAGAAAATTTGCCAATTTTTGGAGAATTCCCAGTCACTCAGTCTTAAAAAGCAGAGGCAGAGAGGAGTACAGCATGAAGCCTTGGTTGAGGGAGGACACTGGGCCTAAGCTGGTGTGACACCCTCAGCCTTTAATGAACGGCACAACGCTCTGAGTACTGTGAGCTCCCACTCAGCTTAGAGGGCACTGCTTCTGAACTGGTGCTGAACCAAAACAGACAAGAGAGCATCAGCTCAGGCCTCCACCGGCCTGCTACACATTTAATGCCCCTGTCGTCAGGAATAATCCTCTCTGCCTCATGCCACCGCCAGCAGCAGCACAGCGTGGTGCCTACATGCAATATGCCACCACTCAGGACAGAGCAGCAGCACCAGTATAGAAACACTTAGCGGACTCACTGGGCAGTGGGTGTAACAGGCAGGGAAGCAGTGATCAAACACCACAACAAATGAAATTAGGCGAGATCCGATAAACCTGAGAGACTGTCAGTAACACTGTAAGATAGGTGCTGTAATGACAGGCACAATTGGATGCAGTGTGGTGCGATCATTCACTCCTTATCTCTGACTAAAACATAATTTGTGTTAACCTGCTCTATGCCACTCTGTTATCTTGGATCCTGCTGTTAAGATTTTATGCAACAATGCACACTCTTGAATACAATTATGGAAGGAAATGAATAGCCTATTTTTGTATTCATTCATCTTTTGAAAACAGTAATGACTCTTTTTAACAATACTATTTTAATTTAAAATATGAAAGGAGAACATGGAGATTTTTTCCCCATTGAAAAGGTAATTCGTGACAATTGGATTCCAGTTCACCATGTTATTTAAAATCTGGTAGAGGTTTCCTTTTTTCTTGGTCCTGCATATACTTTTACTTTTGTTGCAAATTTTGTGCAGATTCACTGTTCATCCCCCATCTACATTTTCACCTGCCCATGTCATGTGACTTTGCATTTTTATTGCAAATCATTTTAGCCCCTTATCCTTCTCTGAGCATGTCTTCTCTTACTGTCTTGCACTTGCAGCAGAGTTAAACCCAGAAACTGTTTAGATGAGGTGGTAAGTGCTGCCCAAAGTCTGATCACTCGCACTGATGACACAACTCCAGCTGGTTTATAGGAACTAAACAGCAAAGTGCTGCTCTGATTAATCACTTTAACGTGAATGTACAACACAAATCAGATGGATCCTGTTATTAATGCAGTTACTCGATGACGGTCTAAACAGTTGCCTCACTCATTAAATACATGGCCTTTCTCCGGTTCCCTGGAGCTTTGTAAGTCTAATATCATGTTTCACAAACATTTTCATAATATAGTCATTTTCTTTTGGCATTAGATGAGGCAAACTTCATTTGAGACTAGGTAGTGCACCTCTGATACAAACGCTGGAGGACACTCTGTGCAACCTCCCCCAGTTGATGTGTGTGTTATTAGATTAGGGGCTGGAAATAGTACTTTTGCCAAATGTAAGTGCAGCTAAACTTTTCAACTGAAATCGCTTAAAATTGTAGCCTTTTATGCTTTTACACTTGTGACAGTCATGGTTGTAGTTATGTTGTCGGGTTTTGGTGGTCAAAGGTCAAGGTCACTGGGACATAATGTCCTTCCAGCTCTTGTAATGGTGATATCTGGGAATGCCCAGAGGGAATTTTCTCAAATATGGCTCTCAGGTCCACTTGGACTCACAGATGAACTGATTAGGATGCTGAGGTCAAACATCAAGGTCACTGTGGCGTCTCATATAAGTTTTTTGACCATAACTCTTTAATTCCAACTATATTTATGTACCGGTATATATGTAGTGATGAAGTTTTATGACACAGTTCCAATCAAATGTTACACCTCCTAACTCTGTGGTTTGTCTTTATTTTTATTATATCTTCTACAGATTAGATTAATGTTGAAGCCAATACAACTTTGATGGAGCACATTTTGAATTATTTAGCAAATAAATGTGTAAAGTAAAACAAACCAGAATATGTTTTATATTTGATGGTCTCAAACACATTAAGAAATTCCACAAATTAAGTCTCAACAGGGTGTACCATTAATGAGAACTATGTCCAAAGTTTTGACTGGCACTGTATATACATGTTCATCAAGAGACCTGAAATTGTCTGCCTGCATTTATTTAAGGCACTGTTTTCAACACCATCTCAGCCTCTGCAAAGAAAACAAATTAGATTTTGTTTGTGGTGTACTGCAGGCCTTAAGACTTTAGCTTGAACTCCTACTGTGAAGCTGAACCATCCCTTTTGGAATTTACTTGACCTCATTAAAATGCAGTCTGGATAAAAGCTTTCTCCTATGGATTAGAAGGACTTGTGTTCAAGATATCTGGCTACCTTGGTTGAATTGCCCGTTTTTTGACTCTTCATTGCCAATTCTGATACATCCGTTTGATTACGCTTCCAAATCTGAGCTGTCAGTGTTATTTTTATGGACGTCTGTGCTCGGAGAATTTGCCTAATCGAACACAAGGTCATGCTTGATTAAATGTTTATCTTCATTTGAGCTCCTTGCCATGCATGGCTTTCTCTGTGGAGAGTAATTAAAATGACTCCCACCAATTGCAAATGTTTACAGAAATGTTCATTAGCTTCTCTGGGGCAATCAGTGGAAATTAAAGGTCATGTTTGTCCATCTATCTGTTTGTTTGTTTGTTTGTTGGTTGGTTTTTCTTTTGTATATTCTGGGTTAGATGCACATTATGCATCTTCAGTAACAGGTACTGAGAACATGTCAACGAATAGAGTTAGACCAGGGTGCCTGGTGGGGATCTTTCTTAACCAAGGTTCAGATTTTATTTATATCAGCTCTTCATTGAACTACTCAGTTGAGGTTTAGATGGCAAAATGCCTGCACAATTTATTCTGGCTGCACCAAGAACACATTCATTCAGTCACAGTGTTGCAGTGACGACTTTTCACTATTTCTTTTCAAAGTGTTTTTAATGGGAACATCCAGGCTAATTTATGTCTGTGTTGAGTCTAGGTGGAGCGATCATATACTTTCATCTTACTGTAGTTTCCACTCAATTGCAGTTTACTAGATATATTTCATGGTGCTTTTTTCATCATATGGCTGTTGAAAGTAGAAGACGGTACAATAAGAAATGAGTAGAGTTTCTTTGGATGGCTGACTTCATAGTAGCTTCCTGTGAGCTTGATAGCTTTACTGATTGCTAGTGTTGTAGCTTACTGTGAAGTGTCAATTGCGAGGCTATGGTGTAGTCAGGCAGTTGTAATAGGAACCCACCAGTCAGGTCATTGAGGGGGTCCCGCATGCTACAGGGACCCTTGCTTTTTCCTCTGGATGTGCACATCAAGGCAGGGGTCCTCCGTATCCTCTGAAGACAGGGGTATCCACTCAAAATTGCATGACCTCTATTGTAGCATATACAGGTCACTCTGTCTCCAGTGGGAAGCCTCTAAATTGAACCCAGCTTGTGTCTTCGATTTCTTTCCAGCTCTCTCTTCCTCTGGTCACCCTCCTTTCCTCTTATCTTCTGTCTCTTTCCCTTTTCCCTCATGTGTTCACTGAGCTGCAAAGCTATTCAGGTATAGACGGAAAGATTTCTACCCTTTTTCTCCGAATTGCTGGGTCAGGATTTTTCTGTGCGGAACCATTTTGTAATGGAGTTTAACTTTATTTACTAGATAAAGGAAAATGAGTTCTGCATTTGATATGTGCGTCTCTGCTTCAATAAACTGTTATATTGTTCCATACACAGTAGATGTTGGTATGAGTGAATACCTCTGTTCTGCCAGCCATGAGTGGGATTGAATGGCAGGAGTTTGCATTATCATATTCACTTTCATGATTCACTCTAATATGTATGTAATCCAAGTAGGCTCTTGGAACTTTTAAAAGCATACTTGAAAGCTGATATGCTTTTTTAAACTGAATATTTGTATACAATATAGTGTTTTTTTTTCTGGTGGCACCGGAGCCACTAAACAAGTCTTTTCAGCGTTTGGAGAATATGTCCATAAGGATTTTTGGAGAGACAGTGTTCTTTGACTTTCACTGATTTGTGAGGATATGTCCGTGGCATTTATGCATATAAACTTTCTTAATCAAGCAAAATGTCTTATCTGGGGGATTTAAAAGAGCTGCTGCACTCAGAACTTTTTTATTCTCAACATAAGTTTCTTAAATTTCTCTGATAATATGATATTTAGAAAAAGCCTTCATTGTATAAAAAAAAAAGAAAGAATATAATTTGTCTTTATCTCCAGCAGCAATTAACAGATATGAAATTAACAACAAGCAGCCTCTAACCATTTAAATAGAAAAGAAATTATAGGAAATTGGCCAAAATGGAAACAAAAAGAAAACCAAATTAGAGCTTGGAGGAAAATATGCTGCTCACAGAGGACGTACATCAGAGAAAACATATAATAAAAGGGAAATGTAGTACCACATTGACAAGATTAGACAAAAAAAAGATGCATGGGAAGAGATTGCAAACAAAATTAATGCCAGCTTTACTCTTGTCATTTGTACCCTGTAGAATACAAAAAAAGTGGTTTAACATTCTGTCAGAAGGGTGTCAGGAGATTGCGGCATACAAGAAGGCCACTGCTGCGCCTGGCAAGCTATAAAATGACTCTATTCTGAATTATGCATATTACTTTGAATAACGTATTGTTCATGACCAGTTCTATATTGTTCAACGAGTGTGCTTAATGCTTTGGGACTGCCGCTTGTACAATCAAGTTTTTCAGGCTGACATCACATTTTAAAAAACACTCGCAAGCAGAGCAAGACACAGTTTGATGCTTTGCAGTGTATCTCAGGTAAAGAAGGCTGAAGAAATAAAGTTTTATACCCCTGCAACAGAAAGTGAGGAGGCAGCAACACAGATAATGTTAATTAGTCACATTAGATGGCAGAGTGTAGGGACAATGAGTGTGTTGGCTTCATAAAACTTGTGACGTGTTATCATATGGATCTTTGAAATGACTGCAAATAGGATTTAGGATGCAAGCCCAGATCTCTATTGTCCTGGATTTAAGTTATTTAGCACAAACACTTTTTTAGAAATTAATAGCACAGTAGTTTTAGTCGGGGGTGCTTTGTATACTGGTTTCTGCTATGACTGTGTTATTTAAGAAATAAAATATTTTTATAATATAAATAATACACAAATGATAATACTGTGTAAATAATCCAGCTTCTGTTCTTTTGTTTTTTTTTACGGTTTCTGCTACAAACTTTCTTTCTACTTCTCTAAACTTTTTTTTTTTTTTAACCCTTACACCAAGATAGAGTTACATTTGACTGATAGCATTATTAAATGTTCAATCATTATTGTGAAGTCTTTCAGACACAAGCCTTAAAGAGTAATAAAATCAAAGCATTTTTGTAAATTGTAAGAATTGACTCACCATGTTCTGCCAGTCTTGATATACTCTCATGTTGAGGTTGTTTTATTTATGTCAAAGCTATACTTTCTGACAGCATTGTACTGTATTGTACGCTGTTTGGTATTTTGTCCATCCCATGTGGTTATTGACTAGACTGGATGTACATTTTAAGCACACCACTCCCCCTGATGGAGTACGTACATCCTAACAAACACCATTTCACTTGAGCTCCTTTTGGAAATCTCCAATAAAAATGTTCCTTTTCTGGGCAGAGCTTGGGCTGAGTTCATATTCAGGATGCCTGCCCTTTCGGTTATATTTTTGTTGTCCATTTTTAGATGTTCTAAGTTGTTTCGTAACGCTTCATGTAGCTTGGTATTTGTTCGGCTCTGCTGCTTGTCCCATTTTGTATTTCACCAAGGTTAAACAACAGCGCTGGCCGGCAGAAGAACACCATGTATCTTTTTATTTTTGTTGAGAGTGAAAGCAGGGAGAGAGACTACTTCAACGATTCCTCAGAGGAAAGAGGATCTTTTTTTAGTAGTATCAAAGGAGCACATCATTTCCACACTATGACATGTTAGGATGGAGTTGAGGTCGGAAGATACTTCATCTGGCGCCGGATGGAAGAGGCTGCCCTGACTCAGAGTGGATGTTTCACAGACGTTCTCCAGGAAATCCCTTTGACTGTTCTTTGGACTCAGTAGGAGGCCTGGTGTTGTTGGTAATCACTGAAGGCCACATGGGTTCTTCCGATTCATGGCATCCTTCCTGCTTACCCCACTCACTTTCTTTGGTCCATCTCTCTCTATCTCCGTCTCTCTCTTGCTGTCTCTCTTGTTGTGTGTTGGTCTTTGATCTCTAAAGGTCCTTGAGAATGAGGAGCCAGCAACAACAGCAGGCTGGGATTCTCTGTGGGCCTGTTTGGATCCCAGCCCATCATGCCCTTTTCTATCTGATGGACAGCTCCAGGCATGGCAGCCCCTCTATAGCCCTGCTGCATTAGGCCTTCATCTGATTAAACCCTCTCTCATTGTCAAAGGCGGGGAACTAGAACTAGGGCTATCATTGACCTTGTTTGTAAGCAGCAGGGACGGCCTTAAAATGCTAGTGTTTTCTTGCATTTATGCATCCTTAAATGGCTGTAATAATCATTTTTTAAACCAAAGAGGCCGTTAAACTGAAAGTTGCAGCGCTTATTAATTTGGGGAAACCTGTGTTTAATGAAGCCACGTGCTGACCGTCTTACATTTTTTATTTTTAGCTCTCCTGCAGCATGTGTTAAAGCATTTATAAAATTTGAAGACGAGGAACCTGAGCATTTGGCAGGTTGACACGACTGTGGATGCACAGCTGACTGAGCTGTCATTTTTTCTTGTATAAAACCTGGCGCTTCAATCTTAAAAGCAAGGGTGACTAAATAACAAGGTGTTTGCATCAAATCAGAGATTTTTATGAGCCCAGTCTCAAATCTTTCATTACGAAACTGAGTTAGGTAATTATGAACAGTTTTAACTCACAGTTCACCCTAAATTCCAAAAGAAATATATTATCTCTTACCTGTCAAGACAAAATTATTTTCTCTTGTTATATATATATATATATGTATATGGTTAACATACATTAATCCGGTATAGGTCACGCTGACCTTTTGGGTTGTATTTCAGTGAATCACAGTATCAAAGGTTATTCCCCATAAGTTCATTGTTTTTTTCTTATCAAAGCTGCCTATTCAGGCAGCTCATAGGATCCTGGTCCAGCAGGATTCAGACGTCCTTTTGGTTAGATGTCCTTGGGCTCTTTGTTCATCTGGGCAGTATGTGAAGTCCCTTTTCTCTTCGAGATGTTTACACATCAATAAAACTGGCTGAATTTAAAAAATAAAGCTGACAAGGACATAATGATCCATCCCACAGGTCCCAGATCCAGGACTGAGCAAGTTCTTAAAAACCTTTTTAGCACGGATAAAGTTGCAGAATAAGGAAGCTCTCAGTAGGCTTATCTTCTAACGGCTGTTTAAAGTGATAGGTCATTTATTCTCTTATTTTGCAAGCATCCTTTCTACTGTGAAGTCATTCACAGAACACAAACGACAGAATCCACATTGTGCTCTTCTTCTGTTTTGCTCACCTGAATGTGAAAAAGTTGCTTTTCTTCCCTTATAAATCCTACAAAAAATGATTTCCGGAATAAGCTTATATCTAATAAAAGTTGAGGACAAAACAGTTTTTGCAGAATGAATTATACTAAACTTGGAAGAAATTGGACACTGAAATGATGAGTGACAGCAGATTCAGGTGTTTATTTTATTGCTCTGCTCCTTCCTTTGATTATATTCTGTACTAGTGCATTTTTCTATCTTCTGAGTGAGTGATCTGTGCAGCCTATTTGAAAAATACCTCTGGCAGGCGAGGTATATGGAGTTGCTGTGGGGAAGCTGATTGTGAGCCACTCAGTAGTGGGTACTACAAAGTGGAGCAATAGTACAAATTGTAGTATATGGTTTCTGCTTCTACTTGTGCTGGAGCAGAATAAGAAAAAGCATGAAACACATGATAAAAAACTTCCAATTGATAAAGAGTTTTTAATTAAACAGTTACACTGACATGATTTTAACATAAACATATACACATTTTATTTTTTATTTTTTCTAGCAAAGTACCTCAAGATATGCAGTTTGTTTAATCCCCTTTCAGAGCTTGTAAAGCACTGAACCTGAAACTCATTCCAACGAATGTACATTACAGATAGCCAATGTGTCTGACACAGCACTCTGATTCCCATGTGCTTAGCTCTGGCTTTTAGTGCTTCTCAGACCAGGGACAGTATTTTGAGCTGTCTTTTTTCATCTTTTTATCTTTCCTATTGATAATGTCAGATTTCACATAATTGACATAATTTAATCTCTCATCTCCATTTTTGGACAGTTTGTGGATCGGAATAGTTGTGGCTTTCTACAGTGATGCTTCTGAGATTGTTGTTTGACCCCTTCAGGCTAGCTGGTGTTGATTTTTGGTGAAAGACAGCAGTGTTCGCTCTCAACACAGTGTCTTTCGAGTGTCCATAAATACCTGTCCTCCTCCCCTCCCCTTTCTTGCACTCCCCAAGCCTGTCCTTTAGCAGAACCTTGAAGCACCATTGAAATTCTGCACTGCCTTTTGAAATCTCTGTTGATGAGGCAACATGGACCCACAGTGGCTCTGCTGTTCTCCCACTGCAGGATATTTTTCAAAGTCATGTTTATATACTATAAGTAGAAAGGACTAAAAGTGCTTTGATGGTATCTAACAATAAAAATGCTTAGAAATCTCCTCTGAACCGAAGGCATGAATGTTTCAGCTGGGTTGTGTCTCTCCCATGACATGTTCACTTTCTCAATAGGACACACAGGCAACTGTTTTCTGTGCATTTCACGTGGCGACTCTTGGGTAATATTATATGTAACCAATGATGCGTGACACACTGAAACAAGACATGCTAGTATGCATATTTGGAATATAACAGTAGGTTAAGATGTACCCCTTGGCAATTTGGTACAAAGCTTACAGTGACTTTAATGGCATTATTTCGGATACCTGCTCACTGTCCCACAGTATGAAATGAATCACAGCTTCACTCACAGATCTGTTAATTTTCTCTATGGTTATTTTGGTGGTGAAAAAAATCCACAACATCTATGTCAACTTATGACATAAGTTATGTGTCCAATAAAAGTTGTTAGAGCACAGTGCAGCATGGTTAAAAGAAACATTTACCATGATTCTACTTCAAACAGACAAAGAAAACCCCCCGCCAACCTGTGCATCCTGCCCTATATTTTAACAAAACTCCTCCCAGAGACACAATATTCTCTGAATATATACAAACAATAAATAAAAATTCATTTAACAAAAGAAAACAAATGACATTACTTCCTTATTTGAATTCAACTAATATTTATCCAAATATTAAAGCTCTTACTTTACATTTTAAAGGACCATTATAAAAATTCTACAATGGCTTAGATCAAAGGTGTGTTGTAGGAGTGGGACAATATTATTGAGCCAGTAATTTATCATATTACTTCCTCTTGCGATACATTATCAATACGCTAGCTCCAAATATTGACATATTTTATTGAAACATGCAGGAGCTTGGAACATATTCCCTGCCAATACAATTGACTCACCAGTCACTACTTCTTGAGTATTTGGCTATTTGGGTTTTTAAAGTGAGGTTGGATTAGAAAAAAAATCTTTAATTAACCAAAAAAGGATTTGAGTATTATAGTTTATAAAAAATGCAGCACTGCAAGGACACAATTTGTAATGTTAATATCTAATAATCATTACTGATTTTCCATGTTTTAAAGAGTCTTATCACAAAGTAAAAATCACCGTATTACAATTTATTATCATCCTTATTATTATCTGGTGGGTGGTGCCTCCTTGGAGATTTTTTTGAAAGGGACAGAAAGGTGGTCAGGAGCTGATGTGTACTGTAATGCACTACCAATAGGGTAAAGAACTAAGAACTAAGTCAGTGTGAGTGTGTTGTGAAGGCAGACTAAGACTTTTTGAACTGTCTTATACATTGTTTCCTCTCTTTTCTCAAACACTGTGAAACTGACACCACAATTCAGTGGATGGTTGTAGAATTCCTGCTTTTTGCTTGTATAAATATATTCTTCAGTTGCACACATCAAGATATATCCTAGATTATTATATTATTATATCTATCGATATATAGTGTTGCATAACCCCAGCATTGTGATACCAGGAGCCCGCCCCCTCGTGCTTCGTATGCAAAATCTTTTTATGTAACAATTTAGCAGTGTGATTTAGACTCCAATACAAAAACAAAAATTAAAATGTTGCTGGGAGAAAGGATGGATGTCTGGATGGATGATTGCACAGCTTGTGGTCATTGCCTGAATATTTCCACTTGCCTGTTGTGTTATACTGAATGCATTTGTTTCAGATACAAACAAATTTTCATCACTTCAGTATTTTAGTGAGGCACATTTTTCCTTCGCTACAAATTCGTCCTATTCAAATTGGAAGGCAGTTTTCTCTGCTGGTTGACTGAGGAGTGATTGATGTTTATGTTTGTGTTTCCTTGTGACGTTTTTTTTTTTCTTTTTTCTTCTTCTTCTGAGACTTTATACACATCTCCAGACTGCAAAAATATCTTCAAATGCAATGTTATTTTTTTAGAGTCTGTACTTTGCTGCTGTATTTGAGAGATGATTGTGCTTTACAATATAGTCAGCCGCACACACATCATCATTAAACACGGGTTGATAAACCATTAATCCATTCAAGCCGTGTTTTATTTCCATTTATTCTTGTCCGCCCACACATTGCAGCAAATAAAGAGGGAAAACTCCCTCCTGAGTCTTTCTTGACCGAAAACAATCTCATCTCGTTCGGCTCCGATGTCTGATGATAAAGGGTGTTTTTGTCTGTGTGGACATGACTCTGTTTTGCTCTCAGTGTCCAGTCACTCCTGTGACCTTTAAGACGACCATCTACTGTATTGAGTTTCCAAGTATCGTGTATAGTAGGTGAATTGATCATAAGAGGAAGAGATATGTTCCAGTAAGACTTTCCACAATGTGTGTATGTGTGTGTGTGTGTGTGTGTGTGTGTGTGTGTGTGTGTGTGTGTGTGTGTGTGTGTGTGTGTGTG
>JAOWBC010001714.1:20317287-20343753 GCA_028566105.1 Hypoplectrus providencianus
TAAAAAACCAGTATTTCTTCACAGTTGCATATAAAGATTAAGCTAAACTATTATTATTATTATTATTATTATTATTACATTCTTTTGTCAAATGAAATTCCAGTGGTGGCTACATAGGATTCTATTCAAGTCATGTGATCCAAACATTTCCATTCATTCCAGAGTGCAGTAAAGTAGAAATGTTTTGGGGAAAAAAGATAATAATTTCCAAAATTCACAAAATATTTTGCTTTGTTGGCATTTATCATGCTTCCCCCCCGTTTGCTGCCTACAAAGAAAGGCAAGTTGTATTCATGCAGCATATTTAATAAAGTTCAAATAATAACAAAAGACTCACTTCATTGAAAGTGAGGATTTTGTTTTGAGTTTCTTTTTATTTTTTAATGATTTTTTATAACATCAAATTAAAATATGGCCAACATTTTAGTCTTAATTTGAAATCCTTAATACAAGCTTTGACTTGACTTGACTTGAAACAAAACCCTCAAACATTTACATTCTATTCAACCCTGAAAAAGTTTTGGGAAAAGAAATCACAGGCATGTCTATACTATATATGCTGGCTGGGTTTTTATGCATCCTTTTCAGGCCGCCAAACAGTGGGTGTTAGCAGGAACAGGGACCACAGTGCAAGGTCATGTGTCCATTAAATGAATGTTTATCTAATAAGAGGATTTAGCGGGATTTATCCATGTGACTGCGTATCATCTGCACTCTCAACTGGGGTAAAAGTAGAGCTGAATGATTAATCAATTAATCAATTATCTGAAAATAAATCAGCAACTATTGTGATGATGAATAACTGGTTTTAAGTCATTTTACAAGGACAAATCCCAAACATTCTCAAGGTAAAATTATGTTAAAAATAATGATAAGTTGCACCCCGGATGAAATTAATAAATCACAAAACCTTAATAGGCATTAACGTTTTTAATGTTTTGCCTCAAACGTATTCACATTAGATAAAAAGACCAAACATGAATACACCTTCATCACGACTGCATACTAAAAGAGAAGTCAGAGGGAAAAGAATTTAAAGCTGATATTTCTCTGAGCGGTGCTGCTGAATGCTTTTGCAGTTCTGCCCTTGACTTGCTTCAGTTGGTTTTTGCACTGAATAAAAGCATAATTTTAAGAGAATTACGTAGCCATAACAACCATCTCAGGTACAGTGTATTGTGTCAGCTGCAGTTGTTGAAAGTGAAGTAGTGGCTTATTCCCCCTGGGGAATAGCCGCATCAGTCAAACTGGAGTGATATGTCTTTCATTTTTATCCATCATGGCCCTGTTTCTTGTTGTGCCTTCCAGATCAGATTAGTGATTGAACACTAAAGAACAGTGGACCACCTCTATGTAAACCACTCAAGTGCTCACAATGGACAAAGTCACCTCAGCAGCTGCTCTCGCTGTAATGTGAATCGTAAAGAAACAGACCATTATTTGCCATATTGCTGTCTTCTTTTTTGAATGTAACTAGTATTCTGTATACAAACTGTTGTTGTCTCTATAAAATGAAAAAAAAGGGATAATTGTGTTTGTTGAAGCTTGTAGCTAATTACCTGTCATGAACTTTACAGCGTGATAGCACGTAGCATCACTGCTTTTCGTCTTGATATTGTCAATTTTAGTGCAATCACATTTTAAAACTGCATGGAGCCACAACACAGAATGCACATGTAGGACGTAAGTATGTTTTTTTTTTTGTTAGGTATCGCATAGTCTATGCCAATTAAGCTTTTGTTTTCCTAGAGAATACCAAGTGGCTTTCTACTTTAATCCATGCAACACTCTTTGCTCACAGCATGGCAGTGTGTTCCACTGTGGCAACCCTGCTGTGTGAAGGTAATGATCGCAGGTGTGTATGGAAACCACTTGTTGGCATGACAAGATGCGAGTTGCAGACAAACAAACATCATGTTTTCATTCTGAATGATGAGTCTGTCACACCCCCTGGAGTTTGAGTCTTCAAATCCCACCTGCATTGATTTTTTGCCTGACTGGCATACTCAGCTTCCTGTTATTATATCCAGACACCAATTGATAACCATATGTAAATATCATAATGTTGATAGCTTTTTACAATCCGTAACACACATTTTTCTCAGTTACCTCAATACACAGTGACATAAAAAAAAAACCCTACAGTATAGCAGTATGAATAGCTGAAATATCTTATTTATCATAAACCAAGATCCTTTTATGACAGAATGAATTACATTTGCAAGGGGTCTGCTATACCTTAATATAGGTCTCAACAACTGACATAAATTGACAAATCAGACATGCAGCAACATGCTTTAATATATTATAACCATGCAAAATCGTAGTCTTAATTGCTAGTATCAACACAACAAAGAACGATATTCATTTGTAAATAATGGTCATTTTCACTTGTATTACACTCAGAATTGAGAAATGTATGAAATCAAGTAGTATGAAGTATATGTGTGTAACATTTTAGGCATATTTGCATTTTCAGCCGTATAATTATTTTTTTCCTCAAACAGATACACGAAAAAAACATGAACTAGAAATACTGTACAATAATAAATTATTTATAAACAGCAGTATTCGAAATTTGCCTACTGGAAGACGGAGGTACTTCAAGTAGTCTTTGTTAAAAGAAAATGACTGCATTAAAGTAATGTACGCCACCATACTGGATTCTGCAGTTGAAATGAAGCAGCAGTTGCATCATGCGCTCTGTGTGTTTGCGAGCGCTCCTTGGCTCTAGTGTTTAATATGAGTACTTCTGTGACCAGAGATAAGGCCGTTATGGCCATGACAAGGCCTTGTCTTGCTCTGCCATGATGCTTCTATTGCTGCTAGCGCCTGCTTGCTCCCAGGGCCAAAAACAATATGCTGTAAATTGCGCTACGGCCTCTTCAGGTTGATATGCTGCCTGAGAACGTGATGTGATTGGGTATCGATTCACAGCGCAACGCTAAAATTGCCTGCCTCATGGCCCCAGACACCGATAGTGACAGCTTCAGTACAGGACAGGAGGCGCATGGCACGGGTCTGTGTCTGGGAGAGGATACCTTCTCTCTGCTTTCTGATCTTCAGCCTCTCCTCCTCCTTAGAGAGGAAAGGATTAGAGCTTAAAAGGACACAGCCCCCCTACCGTGTTGCAGGAAGGTATCACAGCTACATTTCGACAATCTAACATGCCTCTGAAGCTTGGCTGCCCATTTTGTTGGCATTTTCCAATCCCTTTACACAAAATAAAAAGGAAAAAAAAAACATGTAAACATCTTCTCTTTTTATTAAAATGCCAGTGATATATGGACATGGACAGTTTTTTAATCTGTTCACGTTTTAACATTTGCAGCACTGAACAAAGATGGGCAAGCTTTCTGCTTTTCAACCAAAAGTAGTGGTGACACAGCACTGCCAATCTGCATTCAGTATGATTAAAACATGCCCCGGATCCTGTTGGAAGATGAATAATGCAAGAGAAATTGCTTGTGTAATGAATAAATGGCAAATAATCCCACCACAATTAACTCCCCTATATACAGTATGCAAACCAGTCATGCTCCATCTCCTAGGACAAGGTGTCCAGCGGAGGTAAATCCAGAGTAGCCTGATGCATGCGTATCCTTGCAGTTTGAGATAAATTGCACATATTCTTGTGCTAGGCTATGTTATTTTAATAGGAGGCATCATATTTTCAGATTTATTTGGAAGCAAACCAACCTTGAAGGTATTATATATGTAAAAAAAAATTAAATTTGAAATATTGAAGAATGTAACACCAAACGATCACAGAAATTCTTTCCAAGAGTCTCCCTAATTCCTAAATTACTCACAGGAGGTAAATGAGCCGCTGTGTACGTGTCGTAAGCATGTTTTGATCAGCCTAACTAACCAACCTGCTCAACTGGTAACAAACTTGCTCATTACTTGTATTCCTAGCCTGACTCTCCTTAGTTTGCATTCACCAGTGACAGACTGTTTAAAGAAATGTGTTTGGGTTTGGCTGGTATACAGCTCAGAGGATGGTGATTTATTTTTCCAGTCCCTTTTCAGACGTAGAGTGTGTGGTCTGTGATTTCGCTGTAATAGCCGACATTTATTATAATGAATCCTGATATCACCTACAAATAGTCAAAGCACAAGCATACTTACAGTAAGGTTAAAACCCTGTGAAAAGCTGCAGAGGACACAACAGAGCTTTAACCAGCTGCAAGCTATTTGGATAGGCTCACTTATGATAATATCTACATCGAACACAATCATTAACCTCCTGGATTGAGGGAATTGCTGCCTTTCGTAATGAGACTTTACCTCCACAGATTCAGAAAAACATGCAAGATCCATTTTTACCACAGTTTAATATACATACAGGGCCTTATTTCAACAACCCACTGCATGTGGCCTAAAGTAAAAGGCACAAGTGCACTTGTGGTATGTCTAACTTCATTGTTGTGAGTTTAAAGGTATATAATCTATGCACAGACAAAGGGGGTGTATTTAGCCTAATCTGTGTTTTAGGTGTAACATGAAAGAAACCATTAAATGTGTCATCTCTCATTCCATTTAAAAACCAGATGTGCCTGCGTCTGGAGCCTAGCTATTTGAATGGTGAAGTCAACAGCAAGCGGTTTTTACAACCTGTTCAAATAAGGAGGAAGAGCGTTGCTTTGTTTCCCTGTGTGATGTGAACCCATGTATATTGGATCTTATTACTACCGGAATAATGCATCCCTTACATTCAAAAAAATGAATAAATAGTGCACCACTGACTTTAGACCAGTTTTTGATGGTCAATGTCACATTTGCTTTCTCGTGCCACAAGACAGCAATACATCAATAGTGACCACACCCGTTTTAAGACTAACATATCAACTAAAAATTGCCAAATGAACTCCACACCTGTGTAAAGCCTAAACTAAAACACAGAGTGTATACATGTATAAAACAACAAAAGTTGATCAGTTTGTATGGCATTCATTTAAATTAAGAAAACAATCTGCATCATTGCATTCTGCATTATTATTTCACCACAGCATCCCAACCTTTCCAGAATTTGGGTTGTAAATGAGAGGAGATTCTTTAATTCAACATTTTTAATTGTTTAACATACTCAAATCTTTGAATCCCAGCTATTTAATTGCTTTTATTATATTTCTCAAATTCCAACTGTGCAGTGCTACCAATAAAGCCCTCCTCATGCATCCGTCTCTTTTGGCTCAGTGGGTGTTAATGTCCAAAGCTAAGGCAGTTTTCTTTACACACAGCAGAACAAAGCGTGATTTAGAGAAGAGGGAAGGCAGCTGTAGTTGATATATGTGTGTTTTGCTTCATAGGTGAGAAGAATGATGAATGGATGAAGTCCACAGCCACCATAATGGTACCCTTGTGTACCATGGCAGAGGGAAAAGAGGAAGGGTGTACTTGAGAGAATAAAAGTCAGCCTCTTCAATCAGGACTACCTAAAAGAATTCTTGACAATATATCCTTGTTGTGCTTTCATGATAAGCCTTATGCTCGAGGATGGGGGTGTGGGAGTATGAGAACAGAGGAGTGGAGGGTGTCGGGGGGGCATCAAATGAGGCGTAAGTAAGGGATTTTTCTATTGAAGAACTGAAGAAATATAAATCTGTTTACCTGACCACAAATGCCTTAAATAAAGTAGGGCGGCATGGGTGAAAGTCACAGAGGAGTTTTGTTTCTATTCCACAGCAAGATGCCGTTAATAGAGGAGCCTTTGAAACACAGCAACATGGGTGCTTTTAAATGTTCCTTTCTTTCACTTTTACATGTTACCACTGGTGACGTGCAGGCTGTTGTGTATCTTAACATCCTGTATTTTTTAACGAACCATTACCCTGTGGTTTTGTGTTTGAGAGTGTGTTTGTGGATGTGTATTGGTCCCTTTGTACGTGTGTGTGTGTGTGTGTGTGCGTGTGTGCGTGTGTGCGTGTGTATGTTTTCAGTCTTTTTTTGTCTGTCTGTGTGTTTGCAGTTGTCCTGTCAGGTCATTTGTTGTCGGAGCTATTAATTCCCCCCAGTCCTCCGCTCCTGTTGTGCACTCATTTGCTGATATACTTGGTCTGTCATTAGTCTATATGCCTACTCTGCATGTTGGAGAGAAATATTGACATTGTCAAAGCAGCGCTCATTGCTTCTGAACATAAGCCGTGCTTTTACATATCAGGTGTCAAACGTAAAGGGTAAATTCATCAACGTATTCACACCTTAGTGATGTGGCAATCGCACTCCCCTTGGACATAGATTGGGAGAAGAGGCACTTAGAGGGAGAGAACAGAGTGAGCAGCAAGATGCTGGAGCTGACCCAGCCATTTTGATGCATATGTTGCACAGAAATATTGACCAGCTCTTTAGTCTGTGACTCCCTCAGGACTGGGTAATTGTCTGTCTGTGTTTCTATTGTTTAAACTAACTGCATTTTGGCAGTCTTCCTCCTCAAATCAACGATGGAAACCGTGATGGAAGACAGTGGTATCCATACTGATCAGAGGAGGTAGCCTCACAAATCAATATCTTTTCATTTAATATTGTACATGCAGAAAATCAACATTATATTGCATCTGAAACATTTAGATTTAATCCCCTTTTCCAGAAATGAAGCAGTAAATATAGAGTGTGCTTTTTTAATGTTTGAAATGTCTATTAAAATTAGCTTTAAAGGAGTAGTTTGACATTTTGAAGAATATGCTTATTAGCTTTCCGGCACTGAGTTAGATGAGAAAATCGATACCACCTCCATATCTATACGCTAAATATGAAGCTACAGCCTGGAGACAGTATAAAGAGCTTAGTATAAAGACTGGAAACAGTTTAAACTGTACAAAAAGCGAAGTAGAAAAACAATTTGTGGTTTTAAGGGGGATACTTCTTGGCCGTGCACAGTGACTGACTACGGCGAGCTTAGGACATTGTGTGAGAACACTGTGCAGAGCAGACTACACCTTGGGGTAGCTGTCTGCCTGAAACACTTATTTTCTGTGTAGGGAGAAAACTTCCTCTGTATATGTTCATTTTTATTGCACTGCTGCTGATGTTGCAACTGATGTGCTAAGGATGCAATTAATGCTGCTTATTGACAGCCCTATTTCACAAATCAACAGCACATTGATAGTGTCCGTGCTGTACCGAATAAAGATCACCAAGCAAAGAATATACTTAGCAAAACACAAAATGAGTCATCGACAATGTGTTTATGATCTCAATGGAAATTACAATATAATATCTGCCGTTAGATGCTTTGCAAAGCAGAGAGCAGTTTGTTGATATGTAATCAGCATTTTACAGAACAAAAGGAACTGGGAAATGCTGTTTTGCAGAGTGACTAATTTTAGATGTTCTTGTGATTTGTTTATCCTCAAGTGGGGGAGCATGTGCAGATAGAGTATAGAAAACTAGTTAGCAAAAATACTGTTTATACAACAAACTAATTCAGGAATAGATTACAGAAAGTGAACAAAATGAGTTGTGCACAATATGACACTGTAAAAAGAAATAAACTCCTGAGGTTAACAACAGTCTGGAATATATTCATAAAAACAGGTATTTTTAACTACAATAGTTGCAGCAATAGAACAATCAATCCCAATACAACAATCTCATTATATTTTGAATTTAACTGGAACATTGTTGGGGACCAAGCAAGTGAGACACCAGAGACCTTAGTGCAAATTTACAGTTTTATTTACCCAAACTTAAATGTCCATGGGATACAAACCACTTTAACTTTTGTATTACTACAATTAAAAGGAGAGGGAAAGCGTCATACTTACACAGCTCTTTTTAGCCTCCCGTAACACTGAGGTCCAAAGCAGAAATTGAGCCATAGCTTTGCACACTGATTACACTGAGCTTAGCGACACAAACAGACAAAAAGGGGAAACATTTTTGGCTGTCTGGCCTTACAAAGAAGAGCAAAAAAAAAAAAAGAAAAAGAAATGGATTAAGAACATACATAGCATTATACTTAAGTGAAGGGATGACATGGAAAATTAGATAGTGTCTTTACAATGAAGACACTATGAAAACATGACTTTTTCTGTTTTCTTTCTTGCCATGTCAGGATGCACATAACCAGACAAGACAGCAGCCTTGAAAACCTTAATTCACAAATGATGACAAATAAATGTACCACAGAGCTAGATGCTAGATATACTGCCAAAAGTGGGGCCACGGACGCTAACCGACATTCTTACATTTGATGATTTCCAATGAGCGGCCTGTTTTCTCAGGATCTTAGGTGGTTATAAGAGCAAATTGAACCTATCCACTGAGTAGACAAATGACATCATATGTTTTTTCTCACTTGCTGGTCTTACTAAAACACATCTTGGATTTCACTACCTCATCTTTCATTCTCTATGTCACAATGTGTGTGGAGCACCATATAAATAAATGCTTTACTGAAATAGGTCCTAACCTACATGCAAACTGCTGGCCTGGATGGGGTTCATATTTTTTTCCCCTTCTATGTAGGTATTAAAACCTGTTCTAAAAGCAGACATTTTCAATTTGTAGATGCAAAATATTCCGATCTTTTGATGACTTGCATCTAATTTGGAATTAGCATATCCCAGTGAAGTGTACTGTAATTTGTCTTTGATGATTGGTTCGTCTGTAATAGATGGGGGATTGCCTGAGCTCCCCACTGCCCTGTCTCTCTCTCTTTCTCTCTCTCTCTTCTTCTCGCTGCTGGAAAGGCACACAGCATCTTTGAAATGTGCTTTGACCATCAGAGCAGTGAGAAAGCACTAATATTTTACTGACCTGAAATGAAAGGGATTAGGTGCAAAAACCTTTTGCAAAAGGCTATCTCGATTTACAGGTGATGTTTTGTTTGTTTCTTTTTTTTCATCCTTTAAAAAGAGGAGACTTGGATATAATCAAAAGACATATTCCAAAGCGTAAGGCTTTGGGCTTTGAAGCTTTTCAAATGTTTTGTTGGGAGAGGCGAGACGGAGGAACAGCATGTCTGCATTCAGAGCATCCATGAATCCCTGTCATCAGCCTCCTTCCATCTCCCTTCCCCTCACTTTTGCAAAATCTGGCTTTTACCAGAGAGCAGATACAAATGGTAGATAATGAATGAGTAGTAGACGGAGACTGGAGAAATAGGACTGTTTCAATTTCACAGCTAAGAGCTGCATAGATTGCTTTTGTTTTATTGTGGGTATAGGTGGCACAAGAACTTTGCAATTATTTGCACAATTAGTTGTAATTATGGTATAAGCATTTATCTTGTGCGCCCAAGAAGTTCCAATGTGCATTCTGCAGGGGAGAATAGGAAGAATGAATATAGATTGTTTTCTCGAGAAAGTGCTGCTTGTTTGTTTGATGGCAATTAGCAGCTAATACCTGCGAGATCTCCCGTCTGCTCAAACCCGTGCTGTTTTCTGTTCCACAATGATCAGACAATTAATGATGGGTGGAGAACACTGGCAGGACTATGGTTTACGCTAGGCGCTGTCACAGTGGTAGGCTATACCGTACAGCAGTTGTTGTTGTTTTCTGGTTGAGTGTTTCCATGCCTTTGTGACACATAGATTATGATGAGGTTACATTTGCTCTGCGTGCTTCATCTTAGGTGGTGGAACTAATCACACACAGATGCAGAAGCTTTCTGAAGTGTCTCCCCAACCCTTGGGCTTAGTTTCTATATTTCATAGCACAACAGGAAAATCTCAAAACGCACTTATTTCAGATTTTTTTTTTTTTTTTTTGCGTGATTTTCTTGAAGAGCTACACACTAATAAAATCCAGGGTTGTTTTGAAAGGTACTTCCCTCCTTGTTTCAGTGTTGATATGTTGCCTGAGGGCCTAATGTGTAGTGTTGTCTTACATCTAATGGTGTTTGGATTTCATGCTCAGGCTGGTCCAGGGTTGAGCAACATTTTTCTTCTCATTTTGTAGGAATATATTTGCTGATAAATGTGACATCTGGCCCCTTAGATGCTCCTTAGTGGGTTTTTAGATTTAGATTTTAATACTTGAGATGTACAGTTTCCTTGGCTCCAATTAAAAAATGAGTCATCAGCCTATTATACTGAAGATGAGATGGTGTTTTAGTAGGTGTTTTATTGGGCTCCACTGTAAAATTTACAGTTCTGTGTTATTACATCTTTTGCATGCTGCCGTTTAACTTGGCATGGACAATATCTTTCTTTCAAAATGTCAGGACCTGGATTGGTTTTGTATGCTCTTGTGAAAAGAGGCTGCATGTGGAGATGCCGTGTCGCTGACCCTGTCTTCTCTGTTAGCACATGGGTCACTGTTGTGAGAGGAAAACTGCAGGAATTATTTTAGAGACTGAAGATTTTGTACAAGCACAATGTGCTGAAAAAAAAAAAACCAAGAGCAGCACATTTAAATAATATTTGAAAGAATGTCCTTTACTTCTAATCCACTTCATACAAACAATATCGAATAAATAAAAGCAAAGCATTTATGTGAAGCTTAAATAGATGAATACTTTCTGCTTCGACTGCACAGCCATTTGTGTAGTTTTTCTTTATTTGGCAAAGAGCAATTCCTTTGTTGTCTTCGATGTGCTGCAGCCTCACAGACTGTTTTCTAGGCTACTATAGGATTCTTCTTTTTTTTTTTTTTTTTTTTGGTTCAACAAAAAATCAAACACATTCTTTGTCTTACTCGTGTCTACACTGTGTGTAAGCTTAGGATTTGCTTTGCGTGTGAGCGTAGGCGTAGGGGCGGGCGTGAAAGCATGAAACATAATGCATGAGTGATGTGTTAGCATTGCATTGGTGTCTTGCTTAGTCTACCTAATTTTGCTGAGAGGTTTTGAAATGAGCAAACGCTTAATTTATGGTTGCAACGCTGTTATAGGATGATAAAAAGATGCCTGCTATTGTTTTAAAGGGCTGGAATATGTGTGTCTGTGATTCACTAAACCCTGAAATAGCCCACCACCACTTAAGGAAACTGAGCTTCTCCGGTTTGTGCACTGCTGTGAATCAGTGCTTACTACAGCATTGTGTCACATTAATGTTTGAGTGCTACATATTGTCAAGTAGATGTAGGACTTAAACAGCACTTACAGTGAAGTGTACTTACATCAACTCCTTGTTTATTTCTTCCAGAGACATCCATGCAGACGCCATAATGGTTTCCGTGTTTATATTGAACTTGACCTCTGACCCCTGACCTCCTGCATAAGCTTGGTAATCATTTCATTTTTTATTTGGTGCATTATGATTGATTTTACCCTTTTGCCATTCTCTATCATAATCATTGTCATTATCCCGCTTCTGTCGCCTTGCCTTATTTTCCTTCCCCTTTTGTTATAATTGTTTCTCTTTGTCACATTATAACTGTTGCATTCCCTTAATTTATTTGTGTCCTATTTTATTTCACACTTGCCTCTCTCTGTGCTCTGTTACTTCCACTGTCCTTGAGCTATTAGCATCGCACAAATAATGTCAATTGTGTTTGCTAACGTCTTTAATTTCTTTTTTATATTCTCTCATTTCTTTTCATCATCTTTATATGATAAACCATCCAACCATATTTTCATTGATTTCTTTTTCTATCTATTACCAAGGATTACAACTCCCTATTTCATATATTGTGTACTGCAGTAAGTCTTTGTCACCCTCTCTCTCTTCCTCTCTCTTTCTTCTCATATGTGTGTGGGAAGAGGTAATGTTTGAAAATGACAACACAAGGAAACTAAAGACAGAGGGAGGAAATATGGCACAGCAGTGTATTGCAGTATTACATCCCTTGTGTGTATTATGCTATTATTTCCTGAAATATCAACCCAACACCCACCAGCCAGACAATACGCACAGAGATGCATCATCCATTTTTTGCCGGAATTATTCCAAAAAACAGGTCCTGGTAGACGGTAGGCATTTAGCAGCAGCATTAGGCCAGTGAGCCCATGGAGTGGCAGGGCCAGGGCGAGACGTTAGGAGAGCTGGCAGCAGGAGGGAGAAGGAAGTCACAAGGTTGCAACCCAGAGCAGTAGACTTGCTTGTCTCAGCAGAGTAAACATCACCCCTCGTCTGCACACAGTAATGACTAACAGAGGAGGACGTGCACAGAAACACTATCAGGACTACTGCCTTGTCCTGCCAGACCCCACGCATGCCATACCTATCATCTCCTAGGCTTTGCATTCCTAAAAACAGGCAGAAGGATATCACCCTGTGCAGTGTTGTGGCCACAGGTATTATTAAAGGTGCTGCACCTCTTCTTACCTGCTGCCCTTGTTTGTTTAGGGTAACATGGTCAAATTCTGAGGGCCACCTTGTAGGGCGTTACCGAATAGTTAGAGGCTTTGAAGCTCGCTTCATGAATTCAGAATTTTTAAATGCTGCACACCTTTTTTTTAAATTAATGTCTATTCGTTCACTTAAAATCCAAATACCTTCAATGTTGCACACACAATTAGGCTGCCGTAATATTTTTAATATCATAGTACATGTAGAATAAAATTCAACTCATTGCTGTATCAAACTGTTTCTGACTCCTTTAACTCTTTAAATAAGCAGCCCACTGTAACCCTACAGCAGCTACCTGGTGCCATAGTGCCATTATTTCATTAACGTCAAATGAAAAAAAAAAAGATTCAAGAAAAATACATTTGGTACTTTCCCTTCACCTTCCTTTAATTAAAACAATATGTATAAGTTAACTGGCATTGTATTCTTCATTGGGGTTTGTTTCTAATGAGACACAGTTCCATATACGGAGGTACTGACCATTATGAACACCAACTTATCAGACTCCAATCAGGAGCGGTGGAAATGCAGCATAACAACGGGAAATTATGAGTGATTGGGAGCATCTTGAGATCTGACCCCCAGTTGTTTGACTGATTTTCTTTTAATTGGTTGTCGTCTCCCACTTGACACCATCAAAGCTTCACGCTGGAGGTGAGGTAGATGAAATGGTTCTATAATACTGTGAGTATGATAAGACCCGCTGCCTTCGAAACATTTTTTGAAATGTGATTGCAATCACAAACTAGCCACCAGATTATTGTCCTAATGTTAATGAAGAAATAAGAAGATGCAGTGTAAATTACACACTCCATTTGTATGTTTACCACCAGCGTCTCGACCAAAACAGGCCCTTTATGAATGCATTTTGTTCACATGTGCCAAGCTCACACCTAAATGTAGTAATTTTTTTTCATGCGAGCAACAAAACAGAATAACAAACAGCACTAAAAACGTCAGTAATTAATTTATGTCGCTGAGCGTATGGTTAAATCTTTATTTGTCTTCACTGGTACTCATAACATATTCAGCACCTCTTTTAGTGGTGTGGTGCAAATTTACTATATCAGAACCATCTGTTGTCTTAATGTTAACTTCAGCTTCAACTTCAACTTTATTGTGCCCAAAGGGAAATTTGTCTTAAAATGCACACAGACTCAAACATGAGATACATAAAACATCATAAAATACATAAAACATATGACATCAATATGTAGAGCATATGCTAAAACCTCCTACCTTACAAAGTTGTTTCTGTTTTATTATTAACACAACAGACGAGCCGACCAGTCAAATATACATGGAAAAAATCACCAACAGCAAAAACAAGAAGCAAACCCTCCAAGAAATATATACGTTCACTGCTGTGATAAGATCCAATCCATATAACAGTTCAGTTTCTCGTACAGCATGAAGTAAAGGCGGATGCTCCACCCTTAGTAGCATCCATCTGAGGTGCCTCCAATTAAGAGCTCTCTTTGCAGTTCTGCACATAGTGGAATATACAAACACAGACAAATTTGTCTTGGGTTGCGTTTTATTTATCCAGCAGATTTTACTGCAGAAACATTTGTTATACCCTGCTTAACAAAAGCATCTTGTACTTTTTCTCATAGTGAGGGCAGAGTTGGAGTGGGGCGTTTGTTTAGTGGAGACATTTAAAGAGCCTTAAAATGTGAGAGAATTATTGTAATCTACAGCACAATGGTCCAAAAAGCCAATTTCTAGTTGCTGCTCAGGGGTGTTTCAAAGTAAAATCCTCCATGAGAATGCATGTATGTGTCAAGCTTGCCACTCATGAGCACTGGCTTCATCCTGTGGCTGTATAAAAGGTAGTGACTGGAAAAGGTTGAGGACATAGTTGTAATACAAAGAGCGACAGGGCCCTGAAATTTGCATGGTGAGGAGAAGCTGATGCTCCCTGAGACTCAGTGAAGACAAGTGTTTGCTATGCCTGGTGATGTGCGAGACAGAGCGAGCAGAAGATTATTGTTAGCATACTGAGAAAAGATCATGAATTCCAATGATTCCCCAAAGCGCAGGCAGAAGATTTACTGAGACTATGCCTTTACCCCCTCTATCTACGCATGTCACTACAGAGTGCTGTCAGCACAGATGATTTTAGGTCGAGGGGAGTTGATGGTGTCCCCCTGTGTACCGATTCAACATCTGATAATGAGGAAGAAATGCTATTTCAGTTAAAACCACAAGCCATGTTTGAGGAGGAAAATAGCAGACAGCGAAGCCTGGCACACCGAGCAACAAGCTGAGGAAAAAAAAAACAGATGACGGTGAAAAATTTCCTTTCGAGCCTGTTTAATATGTGTTAAGGCGTAGCTTTTGAGACCTCTCAGCTCCAGTAATTTCAGCACATCAAAGACATGCCTCCTCCCCAAGCTGGTGTAGTCTTAAGAAGGGCTCATCATATCCAATCACACATTCACCCACGGATCATGTGAGGAATACCTCCAACTCTGTAATTTTGTTCATTAAAACCAGACTAATATGGATTGGTCAACACTGCAACTAAGCGCTGTGCACTGACAGCGATTGCAGCTGGTAGTCCTTGTCCCTCGTTGACCTGTTTTGTTAACTCTACTGCTGTATTTCACTGCCTGATTAGATGTCACTCAATTAAAAGCACATTTCTGCAGGGAGAGCAGCCTCCCTAGTTGCCATGGATGCTGTGTGAAAGGTAGCAGAGCTGCGTAATGTGTGTCCCAGAGCACCATAATGAAATATCCACGCTGTTACAGCAGAAATACACAGACAACCCAAACTTTCACACCCAATCAATGAGAGCTGTGTGGCTGACTTTTTTTTTTCACGTTGAAAAATTAAAAAGGATGTGCCTAGTAAGTCACAGAGGACTCACACGTTTTATAGTCAGCTATGAGAAGCACTAGGATTAATAGACCTCTCCTAATATGCCTCGCATTGGTGGTCCCTGAACACCCTGATCAGGTAAGGCCCAGTGAAGCAAAGATCATTTATAAGTGGTTCATTATTTTACCTTCAGATTCCTCTGTCTGGCATTGATTTAATAAACACTGATGTATCTCCTTGTAGAAGAGAAGTGCCATTTTTCATTTTCCAGATTTGCTATCTTTGTTATCGCCGTTATCTGTCGAGCTCTGGCATTTCAGCGGTAATACGCTCCCAATCTCGGCTGTGTACGGGAAGCGGCACGGGAAAATAGTGCAATTCGTCTATGGCAGATATTCCTTTTAATGTTTACTGAAAGATTCTCTTAAAGAAAATATTGTCTTTTTATCTCTCTAACTCGGTGCCGACACATCCAGATACAGCTTTGTAAGTGAACAGTTGGTTTAATAAAGTTCTGCCAAAGTGCTCTGATTATCCATGAAAGGATTCAACAACGTGTGACATCAACAGTGAGGTACAATAATTAATGATCTATCAGTGTGTTCCGATGATTAATGTATTTGTTTTTGCAGTTTGATGGACCCATAAACTGTGTGAAATAGACAATGAGCTTTGCCATCGTGTATTCCCTGTGGTGAATAGAAGCACCCGCACTGAGGCACGCTATAAAAAGCAGCGAGAAGTGATGAAAAGGAAAGAAAAAAACAGCCTTTTTTTTATTATTAAGGTTAACTGTCAGTAAAGGCTCATGCTCCTGCCCTATCGTTTTTGTGACTGAGAAGCTTGTTGAGCTCGTTGTATTTTCCTGCTCAAAGGATTCTCTTGTGAAGTGTTAAAAGCAGTTTGTGGTCAGATTAGGTGTGTATGGCTGGCACATCAAATCAAGATGAAAATGAAATGGAATGATCAATTTACCCTGCATTAATCCCTCCTCTCCAGCTGCATCCTATCGATTTTCTTGTTCAGCTTCCTTGATAACAAGAATCATTTAAAGGTCACATTTTGATGTCTGTCAAAAAGAAAACATTCTTAATGCACTGTGAGTGGCCTTTGAGGCTTATGGTTGTCAGAAAGCGCAGACTGAATCTTGGCACCTCAGACAGATTAAACAGAAAACACAGCTAAATGGCCAAAGATGCTGCGGTTAGAAGTTTGCAAGGCAGATACCACTTTTACTGAACTATTAAAATCCTTTAGAAAAGATAATTCTTCCAAGTTACCCTCTCTTGAAATGATATGGGTTTCCCTTTAAGGTAATAATTATGATGTATACCAAAATTATTTCCATCCAAGCATACATTTTTAATTCATCAGAGGACTGCCGACTTTGCAAAAACGCACTGGTGATGCATTTGCTTAAAATAGTTTGGTGCATGCTATCCTGATGGACATACGAAAATATTGCTAATGAGAGTGCCAGGCCTGTGTTGAGCTGTGCCTTTGCTCACAAGATGCCAGTATTCAGCCTCACTTTTATCGCAGCCGGCCCCACGGATAGATGTTGTTTTTAGTCTTTCTTTCTCTCTGTTGTGAATGTCAGTGTTAGTGCTGGGTGGTACACATATGCTACTGTATGAATACAATAACTGTTCAGAGATCAGCAGCTCCCCTGGTTTTCACAAACATCCAGAGCTGACCTTTACTTGCTCCAGCTCCAGGATATAGAGCCGTGCATCGTGGGCCACTGCCTCAGGCACTTAGGATTCTGGGAGGGAGATGTCTTCAGGGAGATTCTGATCAAACGGAAAGCATGCACAGTTATCAAAGCATCTGCACTTCTGTTTGTACAGTTTTGTATAAAAGCCAACAATTATAGTCAATTCATTCACATAATCTTTATTCAGCAGAATCACTTTTGTCAGGGAACAATAGAAGTCAGACATATTTGATCAGGGAAAGAAATATTTGTAAAATATACTGAGAGTTCATTTCTTTTAAAACCATTGCAAGATGAAATGCTGCATTATGTCTATTCACCCTTTCAGATGTCTAAAACGTATGCCTTTAATTCCTTAAGAGTGGGTGTGACCGACCATTTTTTGCAATTTTGTACTGTATAAGAGGATTAGCCAGCATTAGAAAATTAATACAATACTTATTAGCAGGTTGTGGAGAAATACATTTTCAGCAGGTGGAGATGGTGCAGGCTTCAGTAATGGCCAATCACATCAGTTTCCCTCATCTGCATTAAAATCAACAGACAGTTTAATGGGCGGGGAGGAGCATCCTGGCTGGCTTCTCTGAGGAGAAACAGTCCCTTTGTGGAGGTGAGGAGGCTGTGTTGGAAAATACAAATATGGATATAACATCTCCATGTTTACATTAAAATTCCTGTTGTGATTGCTATTAGGTTAATGCTATTTTAGATATGGTCATGTGTCATAATAGATAAACCAAATACTGTTTTTATTGAACTATTTTGGAGAAGACAAATAGACATTAGATTTTTTTGCCGTGTAGAGATAAACAGTAGATTGTGTGTGTGTGTGTGTGTGTGTGTGTGAGAGAGAGAGAGAGAGAGAGAGAGAGAGAGAGAGAGAGAGAGTGTGTGTGTGTGTGTGTGTGTGTGATAGAGAGAGACCGTGTTTGCTCAGAAGACTCAAATCAATTTGAATTATTTTAATAAATGATTAATCTTTTTCTAATTACATATTTTATTAGTTTAAATGTATTGTATGTTCCACAATTTCCAAAGGTTCAGTACTTTGGTATTTTTTTCAAATTTAACAAATCATCATTGATTAATCTGCCAATTATTATCTTGATTAATAGATTAATCGTTAGCTCTAAAAGCATTGTGTTAAATTAGTGTTTGCCAAAGCATGAGGTAATGTTTTCACCATTTTGTTTTGTCTGGCCAACAGTAAAAAACAACAACAAAAAATAAAGAAATAAAGAAATAATACTGAGCAAATCTTCACATTAGAAAAGCTGCACCAGAGAATGTTTGGCAGTTTTACTAGACGACATAACTTGTACTATTCAATTAATTATAAAATTGTTGACAATTTCTATTATGTCAACTAATCAAATCAAATAATGAAATTACTCAATTTGTCCAGCTATAAATGAATTGGGCAGTTTGACCTGCTCATAACAGTGTGCATCACACCCCTGACTCTACTTTAATGAAGTTGTTTTTGGATAAGCATTTAAATACTCAATAAAAATGTTATTTCAAAGTGAAGGAGGCAACTGATTTGAAAGGGTATACATAATATTGATGAGGTCTGTCTGTGCATCTGTGCCAAATAAACTCACAAAAACTTTTCACTGCAAGCACAGTTACATGCAGCTCCGATGCTACGAAGAAGAAAATGTTTCTCCTGTGCAAGAGAGAAAATAATTTATTTTCTCACAGTTTAAGGAAAAACCAGCAGTATAATAGAGGTTTATGAATACTTGATGAGTGCCCCTCGTTTAGGTGTTGTGTGTTTTTGCTCCACTACCTGTCTGAACTCATACTGGTTGCTTTAGTGGGGCCCCAAATGGAGGGCGAGTAGAGCTGACTGAGTTTAGGAGAAGAGGAGCAGCGAGCCCTTCCACTCACTGTGCCTGGGTCAATATAAAACCTCATTACTGGGGTGTCATAGAAAATTTGTGCACTTTCTGCTCCATCTAGCAGCAATTTTGCTGGATAAGCACTGCTCTCGTTTGGCCCGTTTTAAGCATTTTCACTAAAGAAAGGCTTGCAAACAGGAAGCCATCGCTTCCCCACAGGGGCCCTGGCAGCCCAAATCCCCCCAGCGCTGCCTCTGCTCTTATATGTGCCATGTTGTGTTTGTGTGTATGCGTGTGTGCCTATGTGCATGCATAGACACTCATCTTATGAGTCTTTATCATGTCTATAGTTAGTGCAGGCTACATCTGTGAATGTCTGCAGAGCAACACGGCTTATGAGGGATAGAGCGTGACAGACTTATGCTCCACATATCCATCCTTTTTCTTGTCTATACATTTTTATAACTGAGGATGAAGACGGAAAGACGGAATGTGGAAAGGTTTCCAACATACAGATCCTAGTTTGACATAATTAATCTCATAGTAAGCTAGTATTATGCTTGTTATTAAGATTACTGATGTGCAAGCTCTTGACTCAACAGCTTGATTTTTTTCCTCCCCTGTCATTTTTTTTTTTTGTCCCTTTCTGGCTGAAATATACATTTTACTCACTCTGCCTCTCGCCTCCTCCCTGATGTCAAAAAGAACACCTCGGAGGAAAAATACAGTTTCTATGCTATCCTTTGGGTAGCTGATGGGGACATCGGCAAGCTATTCACATGTTGTTAGAACGCTTTTTTTCCCTCATCCGTGCAAAATAGAATTTTATGAAAGCAAACAGAATGACATGTTTATAAATATGTATGCCTGCCTTCTGGACAAGCTTCTCAGCCAGTGCCACATTGGCCCCATCTCTTCATGGTGCAACCTTGTAATTTCATAGACAGAGAGGAGAGAAAAAGAATCAAAGGGAAATCATAAAGGATAGAAGTGCCGTTTGGCCATCCTGTAAAGTGTTTTTTTTTGTTGTGTGCGGCAGCAGAGACAGGCTGAACAGAATGTACACAACAAAGATCCTGAATAAAACATGATCAGATAAAAGCCAAACATGCAGAAAATACCGGAAAGGTCAGAAAGAACCCTGGCCATAATTATGGATGGAGAATTTGCCAGGAATGCACTAATTAAACCACAGACAAATCTCCAGTCTCGACCTCCCCCTTGTCCCTGCAGCTCCACCATAAGACCACATATTAATCATTGGGGAGGGGAGTGAAGACTTGGCCAACCAGTTCTGCTGTACTAACTGAATGTACTTTAAAACGCACAAGTGCACACACATTCATATAAGACACATTATAACTGAGAACAAATGAGAAACAGGGCAGGAGGAAGATCCAGATTGGATTAAGGAGTGAGAAGTTGGACTGAGTTGAAGGTTGAGAAGCTCCCTGCTCGAATAAGGACCAGTACCAATCAGAGGCTCTAATTGAAGTGGAGAGGGAGTCCTTTTTTACCACAAGGCCCATTTTGTATAGAAAACAAAGGCATTGGAGGTGGCCTGTTTGTATTTTTGTCAGTATCTTGTGCAGCACAACACAGGTTAAAGTTAAGACTGGATCACACTGCGTCCCACCTGCAGAGTGCCCTGTAACACTGTGTGTGCATCCGTGTGTGTGCAGGACTGACTGTATCATGCTGTTCACCACCAGTGGCGTGACTGTAGGTGTCTTTCTTGTTAGTGCCGGATGGCTGGTGATGATCTGAGTGATCCCCTCTCTACTTTGAGTTTACAAAGTGTACAGCATACTGCCTGTGGGGAGAAAAAGAGAAATGGCAACATTTAAGTTTCTTAACATTTACCAGGGGCCTGTCAGAGGTAACACAATAATAACACAATGAAACAAATGCGTTTAAACACACTATAACAGGCTGTGTTATGATAACCATACACCCAAAGTTGTAAGCTATCAATAAAAACATTTTTTTTAATGGCAGTTTTAACTAAAATGCCCTGCCAGATGGGTCCGTTGAAGTTACCATCATAGTGCATCTCGTCTTAAACATTTGATTCCAATGGACAAATAATGCAAACTGTCCCTTCAATGGACAGCACTTAAATGGCACTTTTCTAGTTTTTGTCACCAGTCAAAGCGCTTTTACACTATAGACGGCACTCATTTACCTATTCACTCACTCATTCATGCTGTTGGCCAAGGTTACCCTACACAGTGCAACCTGCCACCATTGGGAATGCAGTCATACACCCATCAATTCAGCATCAGGAGCAATTTTGGGTTCAGTATCTTGCCAAAGGATACTTCAACACATAGACTGCCATGGTCAGGGATCGAACCACAAATCTTCTGATCAGTGGGCGACCCCTACCAACTGAGGCCAATTTAGCAATTTAGCCCCCAAACCTCTTCTCTTGCATCAATTTATATTTTGATAGAAGAGTGTACACACAACTTTTATGAAAACCAGAAAGCACAATTATAGCAGAGGAGCTGGGGTGGACTATGATGGTTGTGGCATAACTCCAGATCCATGATTACATACATAGATTTTTTTTGATTAAATTGATTTTCAATTAAAAATCTACTTGCATGTGCATGAATAAATCATATATCTCCACCTTAATGTTAATAGGAGTATTAAATACTTGGAACATTTTCCTTCAAGGAACATTTTGAACATTAACATCTGTGCTTAATCTATGGACAGTCTTGATTTATCGTGATGAAATATCTTATTCAGATGGCACCCCCGCTAAAAGCACATGATAAACACATTTCACAAAGGGTTTTTACAGCAGTTTCATCACGTAGATTTAATAAAGAATAAATACGTTCTTGTAATTCTTCATTACATCTGTGGCAAAGCTGTCTGTGAACTGGGGATACGGCACGTTCACTCCTGTCTCTGGCTCAACCTCTCCTTACAGTCTGGTATCAGGGAGAATGTTCTACAGTTCCCCAGGATCCAGATGGCTAACTGTACACGACCTCCAGCACTGAATGATAAATAGCAAAAAAGCACATTTCATCCATCGCCCAGCTTACCTCTCGGCTGCACACTGATATTCCTGCTGAAAGTGTGGTGAAAAGCACAGTTGGATGTATGGATGCAGGCTGCACTGGAAATGATTTGATATAGAATTATCCTTTTCAACAGCTATTCTTCAGCTACCTGTGCTTTTGGTGTTCACAGATTGAGCTTCAAGTCTCAAAATCTCCACGCTCACTGCTCTAAATGTTCTCAATGAATATTAGCAGCTTTTCTAGATTCTTGTGATGGAAAGCTTTAGCTGAATTTTTTTCTGTTGACAGAAAAAAAAAATGGTTCAATTTCCTAATGTATGGGCCCCCATTCTGGTTTTAAGTCATAAGGTGCTGAGCGAGGAACAGGTGTGTTCCCCCAACACATCAGTGCCATAAGCATTGTTCAAGGAATTTACAGTGTTAATTGTGTGTTATACCGCACCCTGTGGGGCGCCCTATAAAAGCAAGCCATCCAGTGAATTAGCTTGTACATATTACAACACAGTCTGAATGCAGTATCTGAGGCTTGGGCTGTGTTTTGTTGTTGTGTTCTGTTGTGTTGGGCTCTCCAATGGCCTGTTCTGGGAGTGGAGCCCTGGGGCTCACTGAGCCACATAACCGCCCCTGTCAAAGGAGGCCTGCTGGCTGGCTGGAGCAGCCATAGAGAGTATGTGGCCTTCACAGTTAATCATAACGCCGACTCACTCTTGCCTGATTGTATTGGCGGCTCCAGGGATCTGCCATAATTGGATCCTTGTAAGTGGGATGGAGGAGCTAAACAACCAGATTGCTGTTTGTTTATACCTTTTCATATATTAGTAACGTGCCGAGACTGTTCAAGCAGTCTGGGACTTGTCTCACTGCTTGCCGCTCTAATTAGTAATTCATTCTTAACATATGCCTCAATTGTGGACCTATCCAGCTATTTGTGATTAACTCCGCTTTAATTAGAGTTGTTCATGCAGACTTTGGCTCTGCATGGACGTGTAGTGGGCACTTGAAAACCACCGGTACCCTGCGTGGGTTCATCTGACAAAGAAGTGCCCTTGATGGATAAGCAACATTGTTCACTCAGACTAGAATATGAGAATATATTTTTTTAAATCCCAAGGAAAAGAAATAAGGTGAAGACTGTACAGCTACATATATTTCCACTCAATCCACACAACTAATGAATAAGATGAATGCATTAAAGGGGAAATATGTACATTTTTACACATTGTTGGCAGCAGCAAGCTGTCGAAAGCAATGTGGTGGAGCGGTTGTGGAAGGCTGTGGACGCCTGCTGTTTATGTGATTCAACCAATGCAAAGCATGGCAAATGTGGCATCTAGCGGAGTGTGATACAACTGAGCTTATGCTCAATTTCGATGCATGAAAATACAAACGTGGTGTGAAATCGACACTTCCAGTCCACTGGCTCTGTCTTGAAATTAATGATTTATTAAGTAAAACATTGCAGATACCAGTTTTACTGGTTTGAAATATCAAACACTTGGACACACATAAAGAAACACCCACTGAGTTTAATCTAACAATTTCTCACCTCTATAATACTTGTCACCACCTAGTGCTTTGACAGCCTAACTTAATCAGCAAGGATTACCTATTTCTTTATCCTTTTGGTAATTAACTTACACATTTGTCAGACAGCCTGCATGTCACCTTGGGATGCAAGTGTCTGTGTGCAGTTTTGTGCTAAGGAATTTTGATATGTCTCAAGTTGCAAACTGTCCAGCTGCCTCACCGATATACAAGCTGAAACTTTGCAAAATTAATCAAAAGGTTTTCACATTGGCGCTCTCCAATACCAAAAGCCAGTAATTAAATGGCGACAGCTTTGCAGATTAACTGCAGAATGGAGTTTGTGGGAAAACTCATGCAGGGAAGGGGGCATTTAGTCACATGGCCCCGAGTTCCCCCACAGATAAAGCTCATTTTCTCTAGCAGTGGGGTAGAAAGAGTGGAGAACACAGCCCATTTGGTTTTGGCCTCACATGGGGCCCACAGGGGTAGCCAGCATTTTATTTAAGGTCACCAGGAATAAATGGGATTCAGGCTGTGTCTGGCAGGTTGCAGTGGACAGGGCCCAGGCTGGGGCCTTCCACCCCTGCTGCCCCCAGGCGCCCTCTCCATCTCTTCTCGCAGGAGAGAGCAGGTCTTTTCCTGCCTTCCATTTCACTGTCTGGAGCCCTGGCTAAATACCTCACAACTCTCCTACTTCCAATACCGGCACTGTGTCAAAGGGTAATAGCATGTTAAAATCCCCCTCAGGTTGTTCAAAAGGGCGAGTGCAGAAAAAAAGATCCCAATAGAAAAGCTCTTAATTCCATTTAGCTCAATAATGAGAAACAAAGGGAGGGAGAGACACGGGGAGGGCCTGCATTGTTGGGTCTGCAGTGTGTAACACATGAAACACAGGCACCCCATGGCGGACCACATCAGATGATCCTGTGTTGGGTGACACTTCGCTTGAGCCACTCTGTCATAAAGCCTACAATACACTTTCAGGGGAATGAGTGGCCATCACAGTTTAAGGGCTTTTCTCTCAGGTGGAGGCAACAAAAAGCTACAGAGATGGATCTGGCTGCCAGTCAAGCTTTGTATCAGTGACTGTGCTTTTGAGGAAATATGAGAGGCTGGACTGCTGTCCCATCACAGCTTGATTCAGAGTGAGAGGGATTGGAGCTCACGCTGAAGCCAAGCTGCTCTGCAGAGCTGTGAATATGTGAGTGGGCCATGTATTGTGCCGAGGATAGCAGCAGAGAGGGGGAGAGGAAGCCCCCGTTTGCTCTACCTTCAGACTGAGAGACATACTGTTCAAGTGCTAAACGGGGACTAGCTGCATCTCTCATATCTGTCAAGTGCTCTGCCTAATCACTTCTCACCATTTCCAGCTTGTTATCTCCTAATGTCTTATAAATGTCTTAAATGTGTGAAAAGAAAAAAAAAAAAAAAAGCTTAGTGTGCATTGCGGTAGCATACACACCAGTGGAGTAATTGATACTGTGCTGTCTCAGTGTAGCAGATCCCAGGCAAGCTGTTTCAGGGCAGCAAAGATGTTCAAACCATGAAAAGCAGAGATAAACATTGATATAAAACCCTTGTATAAATAGTTTCTTATGTGTTTTTATTAGATATTATATTTCAGTGCCTACTTCAAACTGCTCTTGATGCACAGGCACAATACCCAAGACACAGTGTTGCTACTGACATGGCCTTATTCCTTTCATTATTATGTTGATACAAAACCTCTGTACTGGAGTGCTGAAACTGTTTTTCTTGCTGTAGACTGGCTGCATTTAGCACAAACAGCTGCACAAAAAGGCTTATCAGTGAACTTTCTGAACTCCATCCACATCTATAGAGGGATACTTGCAGGATCTTAACTGTCACTTAAATGATTTGGTAAATGATACTGTACCCATGTGTGTTTTTACATGCAGAATTATTATCAAATTCTGAATCAACGCATGACATTTTGTTGAATTTAAGATCGAGTTAATCAGTGTTTACACACATGCCTTCCAGAAACCATATCAAATTAAAAAAAATACAAATATAAGATTATATTTACCAAAAATTAAAAACATTCAGTGCAGTCCACAAGTAATTGTCTGAGCATGTTTCAATAATCCGAGTCACAGAATCCCGAATTATATTTACTATATGAAAGACAACTTGATTAATAGGATCAGTCCAACATAAATGTGAATACACAAAAAATAGCACTTGTTTATTTTCAAATCCAATGTATTCCAGCACAGAACCATAACAATGTAAAACCTATATTAGCTAAAGCTTATGGGCTTCACTGTAACCGATAAATGTATTTGTACGACTTAATAATGGCCTGAAAATGATCCATAGTATTGAAAATGTTTGTCCTTGTTCCCACATAAAGGAACTGCTATATTGTTAATGCTCATTGCTGTACCTGATCTTTGTCAATGAACATCTTTTGAAAATGAAAATAATTCTTCTGCATTTTTGCTGCCATGAACAGCCACTTCTGGGAAGCACTAACTGATGATCTAATGCTCCTTCATAGGTAATAGTTAATGGCTTTCTTCTACAAAGGGGAGAAGTATTGTACAGAACACAATCTTTGTTTCTTTCGTTTTGCATTACAGTATAAGGGCTGAGTTGACACTTGTGGTTGCAACAAACCTTTATTTTCATTATCAATTAATGTGATGATTATTTTTGTGCCTCAGTGACAGTCTTTGCCAGAGGCATTGTGTTTTTTGGGTCGTTCTTGTAAATGTGATACCTCACCCAAAGGGAAAATTCCTCAAATAATGCATAAGCTTTCACTTGGACTCAGGGATTAATTGATGTGATTTTAATCACCAAAGGTCAAGGTCACTGACACCTCTCAAAGGTGTATCTGGCCATAACGCAAGAATTTATGTGTTAATTATGACAGCATTGCACACAGATGTCTAACTGAATGAAGCAATGTTTTTTTGTATCCAAAATGTAAAAAGTTAAATTCACTGGTACGTTATAATGTTTTGCAATAACAATTTTCTGGCCATTTTCCAATGTCAGTGGTAAGAACCTTAAAGCTGGCATGAGTCTTGTGCAGTGGTGAGATGTAACTTAATGCATTTTCCCAAGGACTGTACTTATGTACAATTTTGAGGTACTTGTACTTAAATATTTATTTTATATCTTTTATATAACTTTCGACACTACTAAAATTAGAATCAAATGTTGTCCTTTTTTATACACTATATTTAGCTGACACTTTTAGATACTTTTCAAAACATAATTCACACACACACATATATATA
>JAOWBC010001714.1:20343853-20358508 GCA_028566105.1 Hypoplectrus providencianus
AACTTAAGTACATTTTGATGCTGTACCTTTGTACTTTTACTTAGGTCACTTGACTTGGGTTGGAGTAATGTCACAGTTGTTATTATAAGTAGTTTTATTTTTGCAAGGGATGTAAATACTTTGACTGTCTGCCTTGAAACTGTAGTGATTTTAAAGATCTTCTGTACAGCCTGGTTAAAACTGTATGTGAAAGAGCACATTTTAGAATTTGTAGCTTATTTGCATCAACATCTTTATTTCAGGCCTTGTCTCCTGCAATGGCCATAACTTTGTGCTTTGTGTTTCATCCTGCTTCTCTTCCACAGGTTCTTTGGTTTTTCCCATCTATTGCTTGTAAATCTCTAAATTTAGACAGCGGGTTTCTCAGGAGAAATTACCTAGAATTACATGTCAATACAGTATGTTGAAGAATTTAAGAAGATACTAAAAACTCACTATTTACACATAGTGTAAATGACTGCAAAGGAAAGCATCACAGTTTGTCATTTGAGAAGCTGGAACCAGCAAATGTTTTTTTTTTCTTCAATGCATCACTGAAACAATTAATTTATTATCAAGATGATTGCTGTCTTTTTTTCAGTTCAACAACCATTCATTTTCCATTTAATGTGCATACACTGTATTGTAGTATCTTTCTCCTGCCATACCCACAACACACTCCAAAATATTCAACCTTAGTTTTTTTCCCCCAAACATATGCATGGAAATTAGGCAGGAATGTGATTATGCAGATTGAGAGAGGAGCCATGGGTACCAAATGTCAGATGTCAGGTATGCATTTTCAGACCCTTGTGGGATGGAGATGATTATCATGGTAATTATTCAGCATTTGAACAATCCGTTTTCTGTGCGGAACACTGGGAAGCACATCTGCCCAGGGACCTGATGTTGGTGTTTGTTTGCCACCACAAACACGAGTGTGTTAGTCAGAGATATAGGAGGAGACAGGGAGGCGAGGCGGGGTAAAGTGATGGAGAGGGTGCGATGTCTGCATTTCAACTGAGATACACTTGGTCGAGGGAGAAAGAGTTGCTGTACATTGTGCCCAATTCCCTCGCCTTTCTCTTAGCTCCTATCCTTGGCTCCTCTTAGCATTAAAGAGATTGCGCTGAAAATGGAGCAGATATCAGTCATCTTTATCTCCCAGCTGAGGGAGGGCTGGCTCAGGCCTGGGCTTTCCTCCCTTTATGGTTTCTTCCCCTCTTTTTTGTTTTCCCACCACGTTCTGTGCATCCTTTTATGCACTCTGTATATTCTGAGGCCAGCTTTGTGGTTTAATATGCATGATAAATTTTATTCCTGTGTTCATACCCATTATCCGTTGGACTGAACACCCCCACCCCTGCCTCCCCTTCCCCCAAAAGAACCTGCTCTACTGACAGAGAAATGCCACAGTATGTATGGCCAGCAGGAGAGAGAGAAGGCCTCCCCCATCCCGTTAGTCATTAACCCTGTGACTGGAGAGTGACCCCGACACCGACACACACACACACACACACCTCACGCTCATCATAATCCTTTGTCGTCACTCTTTGATGTCCCTTTCAGTCCTGATGTACTCTGCTGAGCACACAGACATGGCTCAGTTCCCTTATGGCTGCCTACTCACACAACACACTTCACACAACACTCTTGTACTCCACACAGACACCCATTAACTGCCAAGGACATTGGTTATCTCTTTTGTTAATAGATTTTAACTCTTTTTGTAAAGTGATTTATCCTGCAGCACTAAAGCTTATAAAGTTTTGTGTGCTTGAGGAGCTCATAAAGGAGTGTGCTTAAGAGTTACTTCACACACATCTGTCAAATATTTTCTGCTGATACTTTTAAATAGAGCAAGATTAGGATTGCATACATGCTCGTCTCCATATGAATGCCAGTTGCTCTTCAAAGTCTTACTTGCTGGGCCACTTGACTTGTTCTGATGCTTAGGGGGGAGCTTTGGCCTGAAAACGCAGTGTTCCACATCAGTGGCACAGGGACCTTGACCTACAGGTCTCCGAATAGAAGGCAGACAGAAGGAGGAGGAGGAGATGAAGAGGACAACAGGAACAGACAGCCTAAAAGGGGGTTGAGTGAGTGCACCGAGACAGGCTGAATGCCTATTGGCTTGGAATGCATTTTGTGCCGGGTACTGGCACAAGATAGAGAAACTTCCACCATGAATTGTTAACTAGGGTCGACCCAGTACAAGTCGAGCATGTAAACAGTCAAACTGGCCTTCTAACAAGCTTGACTCTTAATTTACATTCTTCCCCATTCCCTCCGGCTTCCATTATACATGAAACCCCTTATGAAAAAGTCATAAATGCATGAATGTATCCAGGAAAAGGCACACAGATTAATTACAGACAATCTGGTATCTTCTTTTATTAGACATGCTACTGTACGGCCAGAAGCTCTGTGTTTATCCTACAGTAGCTACTGTAGGCTATAATGCTGTATAGGACTACAGTTTTATGCTATACAATGCTAAAGTTGCAACTGTTCCTCATAATAAATAGTTGCAAAGCAATATGCAGGGAGATAATGTATCCTTGCATCAGACACAACATTTTTGGCCTGTTTTTAGAATGCCGCTTTATGTGCATAGCGTATTTCACTTAAAGGGGAAGTGCACCGATTTTACACATCAAAGTTTGTTTACAGGTCTCTGGGAGTACTACTGCATATCTGAGAAAAGCTGTATGAAAGCCTTTTGTGGCTCCCAAGGTAGCTGCCTGAATTTTGATAATTTGTGATTACATTTTAGTTGGGGCAGAAAACTACAGGTCTGAAAATGAAAATAAACTTATGGCGTGGAGTTGGAAAGAAGCCAGTTTAGCGTCTGCTTCTTCGCTCAAGGCTATTTTCTCGAGGTTATATTAGCCATTTCCTTAAAATCTTTACCCTTCACTGTAGTTATTCAAAAGCTTGGTTTTAGTTTGACCCTAAATGCATCTTCTGTTTCGACAAACAGTGAGAAAAAGCTAAGTTTATTAAAAAAATACACACATGCACACAGCCTCCTCATTCATTCACAGGCTCTTGGCAGAAAACGTAAGGTCTTTTGGCAAAAATTTGATTTGGATCAACCTTTGCCACACCACCTGGCAACGCAAGCACACATCATCTAGAATACCTTGTATCCTCTCTCGTGTAGCATTTTGGTAATTATAAGGTTAACCACACAAGCGTTGAGACGGAGGAGAAAAGTGCTGCTGCTGTGATAACTTTCCAGAGTTGTAAAATCCTGTCTCCAAGCTGTATAAACCACTATGCAGTCTTTTGGTATTCGATAAACCTTCAAAGTGGACCGGTTCATTTTTCATCTTCTCAGCAGCACCTGTAGCAACACGCCCACACTAACACATTTTTAATTCTATTTTTCTGAACATGGTATAGGTATGGTACATCAGTTGAGCCAGGTGTCCTCCCTCTTTCTTCAGCTCAGTTTGAAACTCCCTGTCCTGGTTAGTGAGATATAATGGTAATGGTAATATTGATAGTAATAACAGTAAAATGAGATTTCAGCAGAGTAAGTGCTTTTCGACATGATAAAGGGCTCAGTCTGTCCTGCCCTACACTGAATGTTTCATTGGGTCTTGGATGTGGATTTTAGATTCTAAGGGGTAATTTTTCACCACATAATAAACTGATACATGTTTAAAGTGACTGAAGCAATATTTTTTGTACATTCAGACGTTTTCTAGTTATAATTAAAAGTAAGAGACGACAGCATAATGGTGCCTACAGTTTTTGGTGATTTCTGTGTTGCTGACTGTGCATCAGGAGAGTAAAAGACAGTTTCTAATATATTAACTGTGAGGGGCTTTGCATCAAGTTATTTTTTTGTGACAGACGCATTTTATTTCTGCTGCTTCCCCGTGCTTTATCTAATTTCTTTTGTTGTGGCGTAAACATGGAATTTTTGTGAAAATTCAATTACTGGGGCCTTTGGAGATTCTGCAAACAAAGACGTATCGGTTGTGTATCTCCCTCTCCCTCACCCTTAAAAAGCTGATAGCCAGTGGAGTTTCTAATTTATTCAAGCAAAACGTTGCTACCTCTGTTAATCATGCAGAGTGGGCTGAAAGGCCCAGATCAGCGCAGACTGGCACAGCCTGAAACACACAGGCCTTATTTATTGAGGTTTGTGTTTTTGTATTCTGAGGTTGTGTAATGCATTCAAATGAGGGTGCAACAAGCCAAAGTCACAGCAAGTTGCTGAGGGAGTACGTCAAGCGTTGTGGCGATGTTTTTATTCCTGTCTCCTTGCCTCTTGACTGCTCTCCCTGCCATCAATAGATCTCATTCAGATGAGGCTTTTCTTTCAGTCTGTGTTGCATTGTGGCAACAACTGCTTCTTGACGGAGGGGAAAAGGATGGCTCGTCAAGGTCAGAGCTGTGCACTAATTAGCGATCACCACTGAACTGTTGGGTTGACTCCTGTGCCCTTCACCCCTGAGGCCTCGTGGCATTATCTCTATGTGTGTGTTGTGTTTTCCATTATGTTTGCCTCTGCCCTTTTGTCTTCCACTGCAGAGGCCAGCCATCTGAGACTGCCTATACAATGCATACCTCCTCTATCACGCCCCAGACTTGACTTCAGATTGGGTAGTCATATGTGACAAGCAGACAGAGGGAAAAGAGAGGGAGATAGTGTGTGGTGTGGTGGTGGAGGTGGCAGCCAGCATTAGCATCCCACTGGGCTTTGTGCGCTTGTTATAGCACGAGATCACACAGACAGGAGAGGGCAAAAGAGAGAGAAGGTGAAAGAGAGAATGAGAGAACGATGCTATGATGGCCATCGGAGGCAGCGAGAATCCAATTGATACCAACACAAACAAGAGGGTTCACTAAATAATGATGGCAACAGAGAGTGCAATGGCGAAAGTTCAGCCGTATCTTAAGGGGTAATTTTAGGCCTCTCGCTTGGGAACAGCAATTTCCTCCAGCTCTGTCTCTGAGCGATATTACTGTGGAATCATTACACTAATTCATCATCCTTGACTTCTTCGTGTTTTCTGCTGCACTAGTGGGAAAAATGGTTGTTCTAATTGCAAGCCATAGAATTCAGATGTAAGCTGTGAGTCCTGCTCATTTCTTCTCCACAACTCTGCTCAGAACACTTGCAGAATTAGTCGTGATCAGTTTTTACTGGATAATACGAGGCCTTTGACATCCGCCGGATTGTCAAATTAGTGTTTGTGTTGTACAGTATGTTGAAGTATTTCCCTGTATATCACTGTTTCATTACAAGGTATTGAGTACTTACTGTATATAGCCTGTGCAGCATATTACAATAAGTGCTTTGCACTACATAGTAACAGTTGCCCGGAGATATTGATCCAATTTGGCATGAACATCATGCTTGGCAGGACATTTTTTGCTGTATCATATTTGGCTTTTTTTTAAAAACCTTCCAACATAGACTGGCATTGTTGTTATTAAATGTGGCTGATATGTATTCCATCTCTGTAACGCTTTGCTAGGAGCAGTGAAGGAGATATGTTAACAAGTCTGTTCTCTAAGCAGCATCCATATGGATGGCTCTGCCCTGCTCCAGTCACTGTAGTGGTAACTCACAGACCGATGAAACACATGCATGGCGCTTGCCTCCATTAATTTTTGTTTATTATGTATTTATGCTCTAAGCCTGAGATTTGCTGTGATCAAATGCATCTGTTTCGGTATGGATCAGTGGATAACTTTGGCACACCACCACCTCCATCCCACCCTGTTTTCCATCTATACCTCTACTCTGTTTCTACTTTGCTAACTCTCCTGTTTCTTGTCTCTCATGTCTCCTCTTTTCTCCTCCTATATTTTCTTCTTTTAGCCTCTAGTGCATCTGAGCCTGCATGCTGTATGAATCACTCGTCTTTTCTCTGAAAATAAGTTCAGTTCACTTAATGGTCAAAGGGCATTTTCAGCTTTATTAGCCAAATCCAGAGACTTAAATGAGGAGGTCTTGTAAAGGACACAGCACAGTCCTCTCTCCAATTGTTTTATTTTACTTATACTAGTGTGAAAAGCCTTTATTTGTATCTAGAAACCCCTTCTCCATCTGAACCCAAATTAACAACATGAGTGTAGTATGTGTGTTATCCAAACATAATTACAATTCCCATCATATTCATTAGAATCTTAATGGTTTGTCATGAAATTTGAACTCATAAACATAAAAATTACATTTACCGTGTATGACTTTGACACAGATTAGAATAAGATGACAAATTGTTTCTTTAAATGGACAGTCATGCGCTGTGGTTTCTGTAATTTGCTTCTAATTTTTAAGCAAACATGAGAACATTTTCTTGCTATCAGCGAAAATTTCACACTTGTATTTTTTTACTTGGCAGGAAAAGATAAAAAACACTGTCCAGATTCATGGCTTTTTACTGTATTTTAAAATACAGCAACAGCTGTTAACTACTACATCAGCAACAAACAAATATGTCCTGAGCGGTTGCTGTCTGCCGAATGCATCTGAGATTCAGTCTAGCATGAAAATCCCATCAGCTTCTTGGCCCGGTGTAAGAGAGACATTTTTTACTCATTATGTCCTAATGCCATCTCTTCAATACTCTCAGTGCATTCTGGTAAAAGAGAGGTATGCCCTCTCAGCACTTTCTCTATGAGAAGCTGGCCAACAGTGGACAACTGCAGGTGCTTTTAGTGAGACTCGGTAATGAGCGAGTTGTAGACATGCAATACAGGCTGAATAACCAATGAGTGCTAAAATGACAAATAGCCACGGCAATGTAAACATGTAGCTACACTGTTTTACACCATCATTATAAAGTAAAGCAGTTGCAGACCAGGTGTGTCCAGTGGTGTAGTCGTAGTTGAGGGGTCAGTGTACAACGAAGTGGATGCTTAGATGGCAGATCAAGAAGTGGGTACTCCCTCCTGTATATTCTAATGCATGTTTGGCTCATGTGTAGGTTTACTGTATCCTGGCATTGCTAAGGTTATTAGTCTGGAGCCAATCAGGGAGTTTTTGGTGTCCAAGTGGAGTGGTCAGCAGGTGCAGACAGAGGTGAATACAGCAACAACCAATCAGAAGAACAACACAAGTGATGTAGCGCCATTAGTGGAGGAAGCATTCAGATCCCTTACTTAAATAAAAGTACTTACACCGCATTCCAATCCAATACAAGTAACCCTCCCACATTCAAACATACTTAAGAAAAAGTGCAAAAGCAAATCATTGAAGAAGTAAAACTAAATGTAATACAAAATGGTCCCTCTCAGATTGTTTATATATTTTAGATTTATTTTTATATTATTTGCATTGACGCATTTATTTAAGTAGTGTTTTGGTTTTGTAAAGATAGAGCTAATTTAAAACTACTGAATATACTTTAAACAGGTTTTATAAAAATTTAAAAAAATGTCGAAACATCTTATATTGATCATGTTTTTTTTATGATAAATCTCGACCTGAATTGTAGCTAAAGCTGTCAGCAAAATGTAGTTAAGTAAAATATTCAATATTTGCCTCTAAAAAGGTAGTGTAGTAGTACATAAGTTACTTAAAATGGAAATACTCAAGTAAAGTACACAAACATCAAAGTTGTACTTATACATTACTACAAGTAGTAGTAATAGTACAATACTTGAGTAAATGTACCTGGTGAGCATTGAGTGACACTAGCTGAAGCTGTCCCTGGTCCATTTTAAAGGACAAACATTTTTTCTCAAATAACAGGAAAACATTTTTTAAACCATTTTCAAATCGACAGTTTATTGTTATTTTCAAGCAGTTAACAATCTTAATTCATAATGGATCAGCACTGCACTGCTTGACAGTTTGATCTTAGTTTTGTGAGGTCAGCTGGATGTCTGTCATCTGATCAAACCTGCTGATTGGCCTGCAGAAGACCAGGCCGTCTGAAATTCAAACTGAATGGAAGAAGAACTAGGCTCCTCTGCCAAAGCTAATACAAATGAGCCTGGCAGATTTGACTAGTTTCCTGACTAGGTTTACTTCAAACTGCCAAAAAAAGAAGTGGGTTCACCACGTGTATCTGTGTACACACTCTAGAAAACTACACCCCTAATGTCTGATAATGTCCATACGCCTACTATAGTAGAAGTCAGTACAATAAGTTTTAAGTAGTAGGTTATACAGAACATGCACAATAGCATTTATCTTTGACTTCCAGTGGCAGGACAAAGCCTTTTTTTATTTACTTGAGAAAACAGTAAAGAATACAAGATTAACATTTTACTGCAATTTATTATCATAAGTATTTTATTTCTCATTAGAACAAAGAATGCAAATTCAGAATATTGTGTATTGTTACTGTAATTTGGAATAAATCCTAGAAACATGCACTAAAGATACATCATCTTGGTTTGGATGTGGTCTAAGAAGAAAGTTTGTGCCTGCTTGGGGAAACAGCAACTTAACCAGCCTCTTTTAGTGCAGTCAGCGATTGTGAGGTGCTTGAGCTCCACATTGCATTTTTAATCTCTTTGTTTGGTAAGGATGAAGTGCGGATCACATCTGCCCTGCTCATTATTTCAACAGTTTCTTTAAGGTCTTTTTTGGGGGGTTCAGATAATGTGCTTTCTGTAAGGGATACTCTAGTAATCTCATGACATTGTTAGCATGGAAATTGCAATTTCTTTGTCAAAAATAGTTAAATATTTTAGCAAACAGTGGAACATTCTTTTCTACTCTCTTATTATATGAAGCTTTTAGAGGCAGTTAAGCTATATGAAAATTAAGATTTAATCAGAAAGACTTGTAAGGCACATTGCTGTGCAGCCACGATCCTGAACTCCAACATAATCATCCCTCTGGAGGCTCCAGTACGTAGCAAGCATTTGTTTTATTCTTCTCGCTTATGACATCATTAATTGACTTCGGACACTGAAAAGAATGGGTGAAAAATTGAACCCTGGTAGAAGACATTTGTTTTAAATGGATGATGACTGCCTTGCCTGCTGTTTAAACAGCCTTGCAGGCTTTGGGCAGGTGGAGGAAGAAAGCTCTTATCCGTCTTCATCGTAATATCAAGGTCATGGATGGGTAGCTGAGCTAATCTCCTTCTTCTCATATCTCTTACGGAGCGAAAGAGCTGGCAGGCCTGCCGTGTATTAAGCCCTCTCCAGCCAGAGACAGAATACGATGTCTGTTCCACACAAGGCAATATGATAAACTACACTGAAACAAAATTCAAGAATGCGGAGGTCCCAGTATCCGTAAGTGATGTACTATACACATCCGCGCTGAGACACCAGCTGCTAAATCAAATAGGAGATAATCTATGCATATTCAAATTCTGTGCCAAACTATATAATCTTCGGCATCTGCTTCATTATGCATGGAATACACCATTTTGAGCGCATATTTCTATCCAAACACCACATCCCTATAAGTGTACAGTGGACGATTAAATAGTGTACCAGCTAATATCAGGGCATGATCAAAGTGTGTGTGTGTGAACTTAATAATGATAGACTCGTGTTGACAGACGAGATGGGGTAAAGGCTCTGAAGTACGGTATCTGACAGAGAGTTTGCTCCTCCTCTCCCACAAATAGATTTGCCCTGCGCAAGGTTTCATCCCCATTGTTCATTAGACTTCTGAAGGAATAATTAACAAGGCTTTAAAACACAGCTTTTATGGATCACCTGCTGTCCCCCCAATATCATTTTTGTGATTGCGCAGCAGAATACAGCGAGAAGCATTGATGCTAACGTCTGGCACCCAAATGCCTTGCAGGATCAGTAACTCTCCAATTAAAGCAATATCTCTCAGTCTTGTGCCTGGCACCAGAGCACTGAGCACACCACAGGACTTGTCCGTATACAAACACCGAACTTCTTTATAATAGGACCGTGGCCCCAAGATAAGAATAAACTGCCTAAATGCACTAATGCAACGCGCAGATACATTGTGTTTTATGAGGCTGAACTGCATTGTATAGTGGTAAGCCAAGAGCATGGTAGAATAATGGGAGGCAAGGACATTGTTCATTTAAAAGTAAGAAAAGGGAAACAAGAATATTCTTTCATTTTAAAGTTACAGATTAGGCTAAGGACATTACCCCTTATCACAGACTGGAGCTGTAGAGAGCACTGTCTCCTTTCGGCAGCACGACTCTTTACGTGAATCACAGTGCCTTCTCAAAATGCACAAATATATTTGTCATGTCTGAGGCCGCCAAATCACGAGGTAAATATTATCATCCAACAAGCAAACAAACAGTCTTTTGTGTGGTAGATAAAGGTGAAGCGTGTGGTGAGGTTAATGGGACCGGGCTATTAGCATTGTCACTCAGTCTGCCAGGTCTGACAGTGCAGCTCAGTCTGAGGGCCTCTCCTCCCCTCGTCCACCTGCTTATCACCCAGATAAATTAACTCCGGCAGACAGGAGAGGCAGGTGGAGCCGAGGGGTGGGGGTGTAGATCCTCACCTATCACAAGACAGGAACACCAGGCACAGATCATTGCTCTGTTGACTCTAGTTAATAGCGTGGGGCCACAGTGTGTGTCAGATTTTTGGGGGTCCATGAGATTGACGTGCGGGGCAGGAGAGTAAACACTTGATAATTAAACACAACCGCATGTTTGTCAGAGGTGATGACAATGCCCACAGACCCTCCCTCTCCTCTTCTCACTCAATTCTTCCAACTTTGTGTGAAGCAACAATTTACCCTGCAAGACTTCCTCCAACCTTAACGACAAATTACACCATTTGTCACTGACTTATAAAAAGACCTGTGTGAGCGTTTTGTGATTTGATGATGCTATCATCAGGACATCGTTGTTTTGCAGTGCCAAAATGACATGTTTTTTTTTTCTTTACCTGAGGTTAGGGAAACATGGTTAAAAAAAAAAAAAAAGTTGACAGTTGGTAGGAGACGGGATGCAAATACAGCCTCAAATGTCAACCATCCACTGCCTTCACCATGTCCCTCTGGGGCTTTCTGGCATTATAACATCATCGCGGTGTGTCCGCCTTTTCTTCTGAAAGACGAAAGTCATTTTTAACACAGCCGCCAGATTCTGTTTTAAAGGAAAAGTCTGACATTTTGGGGAAATTGCTCATTTGCTTTTTGTGGGAGTTGAGAACATTGACATTCCTCATGTCTGCACTATAAATATTAAGCTGCTATCAGCAGCTTAGCATAGCACAAGGATGGAAACTGGGGGAATCAAATGCCTCTGTCCAAAAATTATCATTGACAGTACCTGTAAAGCTCTATTTAAATGGACAAAACAACAAACTGTTTTTGGTTGTACAGAGGGTTATGATCATTGCTACATTTGATCAACAAATCAATTAATTATTTTTTCTCAACAAGAATATATCTTGGTAAAAAAAAAACCTTCTTTTTAAAAGACTGTCATATGAGATGTAGTTAGGACAAAATAAATATATATTTAATTATTGACTCTGAAAGTTAAAGATCTCAATCTTAAACAAAAAGGTGTAACATATCGTCTAGAAATAGATCGTTATGAAATAATGTTTTGTGTATGCATGCAATGTGTAGTCCCTGCAGAGGCTCTCTTGATTAAGAGGATAGCCATCTGTAACAGCGTAACATGTAGTTTTTACACTTTGGTTTTGTAGTGGAGATGATGGTGATATGCTCAGACTGGGCACTGGTACAGTTGGTCCTTAGATTCACACCGGTGCATCAGCCAGAACACCACTTAGGGCTGCATTTCCTGAGTATGAAGTGTTGATATGTTATTCAAGTTTCCCTTACTTTTGTGTTTTACGGCTCTTTACAGCTCTGCTTGTGTGTGATTTTTCTATAAAAGACAGAATAACAAAAATCTATAAGACAGAAATAACACTTATAAAATAGTTTCCCAAATTCCATTGTATGCAAAGTATCACTGAACTAATTAGAGGAAGTAATTAAATGGTTTTTAGTTATATAAATCCTTTACACCGTCATAGAAGAAAATCAAAAGCTCAAACCACTCTTTACAGGAGTTTAATAAACATTTTGAACATTGCATATCACTATCTGTTATCTATTAGTTGTGTCAAACTTCTTCCAGTTGCTTTTATTCTGAAAATCTACAAGCATGCTATATCCTGTCACCGAATAAGCATTGCTTTAATTGCAGTTCAGATGACCATTTCATACTCACTACTTTTTATTTTTATAGGCTCAATCATAAACATTCAATAAAATTATCAATAGCAAGTAATAAATGTAAAAACATGCACTGAACTCTACATCACTTGATTGAACTGAACTTTCCAAACATGTGACATCAATAATAGTCTAAAACTATTAGATTTTGGCGTCAGTTTATGGACCCCTCATCAAAACACGCTGTAGTGTCAGTGCCATTACAGTGTTTGACCCATCTAATGGTAACCTAGCAAGACAGCATGGCAACAACAGGTAATTGCCATGCTGTCTGCAATTGTGTGATAAACGATATTATATACTCCTCACTGAGATAAAATAGCATGGTTAAACATGATTTAAATAAAACTAAGTACTCTACAGTATGTTGTCTTGTTGCTGTAAAAATGGAAAGGGTATAAATTGTGCTGTCATCTTGGTTAAGACTAGTTATTGTCATTTTTTTATTACCTTCAAATTTAAGCACATATCTAACTACTCTAAATTAACTAATCTGAGATTTATTCCCGTCATAGTCACAACAGATTAACAATAAAGATAACAAATCCCACATCCCACGACGTCATTAAAAATAAAGTATTAGACCTTGTTAATTAATTTTAGTTCTTTTTTGCAAGTAATAATTAAGTGCAAGTGCTCAGCTATGTAAATGTTGAAATGCCCATCCAGTTTAAACAGATGACTCATGCTTTGTTGTCCTGGTGAGGACAGTCTCAAGAGTTCTAACATCTGACTGTTTTTTTAGATTGTGAATTCTTTGGTACGAGTATGGATTGTTGACTCAAGACTTCAGTGAGACTTCAAGATGAGACTGTGTCAATTGGAAAGCATTCAGTTGGCTTTATTGGGCCCGTTTTGCCTTGTGGGTGCTCTCTGTTTAATTGAACACTCATTAGAGACTGCACTGTTATACCCCCACAGTTTATAGTGACATTCCCCCAAATGTAACGTAATTAGGTTTAGGCAAAATGGTGGGCTGAATGGATCCAGATCTGTTCTATAACTGCATGCAGTTTGTGCTCTCGCTGGCTGGTCATAAAAGAAATCATTTTGGGAAAAGTGTGTGACACTGGCTGGCACCCAGAGCATATGACTGGAACAGGAAGATTACAGGCGCGGCTAAAAGGGAACAGTAATTGAATTCCAGAGATCCTGACGCACATTACACCAGACCAAGAGACAAGAGAAAGCTTTTCTGCTCGATGGGGGAAACTGGAGGGTAGAGAGAGGTGAGTCCTCTCACTACACAACCCCTCCCCCTGTTAGTGCCACTCAGCAATGCTGGAGCCATTGCTGTGTTAACAGTTTCTGTTCTCACGGGACAGGAGAGCCCTAACTGTCGCCCACCTCCAGTTGGCTGAGACCGGTGAAACCACTCCACTGTGTCTACTTTATATTGGTGGTTAGACGACACAGCACTGCCAAGAATTGTCTTTTCTGCTGCTGAACATTTAATAGAACCAAACTATCCATGAAAGACAAGCCAAAAGCCTTTATCAAACTACTTGCAAATCTGATGGATAGAAAATCCATCACAATGTCCGAGAGTAGCAATTTGTTGTGCGTTAAAAGAAAAACAGCTGGAAAGGGCTATAACAATCAACATATAGAGTCAACATAACCAACGTTTGCCTTGAAACGGATCATATAAACATGTCATTGCGTGTTGTAGTGATGGTGACAGAGGAGAAAATGAAACTGACCATTTTAGAACAGATGTAAAATGTGAGAAATGCTGCTGCATAGAAAGAGAAAATCCTTATTCAGCCTCTGAAAAACATTGCACTGCTACCCATATCCATTTAAAACAAATAGCCAAACACTTTTTGTTAGTTGTTTGTTTTTGTTTACTTCATTTTTATTCAAATTACTCCCACACTTCTTGAAAAATGCAACCTTACACACCCAGAGAAAGAGAGTTTGAAGCACACGCTGAGTAATAAATGAAATATGAGTAAACAGAGGACTTAAAATATATGACATATGAATCTCCTATATTCTCACAGTTCCAGGAATGCTGAAAATTTGTGAATTCTGAGAGCCATCCACTTTACTTCAACTGAAAACCTCAAGACTTTTATTGTCTTAATGATTCAAGGCAAACCAGAAAGCACCCAGTAAGCTATAATGTTTAAACAGCCTCAAACAAATTGCAGAGCAGTTATACATTAGCCAGCTTATCAGATAGTTATGCATCACATCAGCATTTGTGCTTCTGTTTTGTTTACAACAACAAAGAAACACCATGGAGATTTAGTTGAAATAAAACATCAGTATGCATAAAAAAAAGAGTTCAGTAGACATCAGACACGCTTCGAGTCACAGTCATGACAAATGCTCTTAATGTAGATATACAAAAAGACATTTTTCATGCACCTAACTTCGGCTAAATCTGAATGATGGAAGGCATGAACCATTCTGCAATTCCAAGTTCTTGTGTAATAAGCGCAGCAAAATGAACAGTGAACACTCTTGCTGGATCTCACTGGGTCTCATTTAGCCCTCAACTGATACTGCTGCAGCCCTGTTAATTGGCC
>JAOWBC010001714.1:20358608-20373897 GCA_028566105.1 Hypoplectrus providencianus
CAGTGAACACTCTTGCTGGATCTCACTGGGTCTCATTTAGCCCTCAACTGATACTGCTGCAGCCCTGTTAATTGGCCAAGGCCAAAGAAATCATGTTGAGGACAACCCGTGTTGCCTCTGCCTTTGATAGACCAAGACAAAAAGTTAGATCAATACAGAGAAATGGAGGCAGATAAACGGGCAGAAAAGTGATCATTTGGGCGGTAAATGGTGCTATCAAACCACTGACCTACTAATTTACCAGCTCACAACAGCACAGCCACCTCCTTTTGCAGCATAAGTAAAGATGACTATCTGATGCTGAGGAAAAAGTTCCCCTGCCCTCTTTCTAAAGTTTTCTCAGAGTGAGGAAGCGCACAGTGTGGATATAGAGGTGGGTGAGTGTGTTGGAGGTTGTGGGGTGCTTGAACTCTCTGTGGTGCAGGCAGTAACAGTCTTTACATTCAAGAGGGAGAAGATCAAAGAGCGTAAGTTTAAAGGGAGGAGGGGCGGTTTTAGAGTCTCTCCCCTGTTTGGGAGGCATCCAGGTATCTGCGGTGTGTATTGATGTGGAGCACCGTCGCGAGACACACTTTCCCATCCTTATTTCCTCTTGTCCTGTTGAAGCTAAACGGGCTGTGCTTCAAAAACACTGCTTTATCAAAGACACCACTTAAATTGTCTCTCCCTTTTTTTCTGTGCAGCTCCTCTGTTCTTCTGATAAATATTATGTGTCTTTCTGGCTGAAGCGCTGTAGAGGAGCCTTCAGAGAGTGACTGGTTAGAAGTAATCCCAGAGAGAGGTCGAAAAAGGAAAGATGCTGGTTAGCATTTCTTCAGAGATGCGGCGTAGAATCGTGAACTGAAGTCAGATGCTATTTCAGCATGCATTGTGTGCTTTTCCCACAGTGTTTCTTTGTCTGACCCACACAGTCTAATAAGACACTAGAGGAGGTTCTTTCAAGCTGCTCTACAAATGACTTTGCTCCGCAGTTCCACCTGTGTCCTCCTCTGGCCCACAAGATAATCAAATCAAGAAGTGGGTTGTCATTCAGACCCTCAGAATGTGTACACTGGAGAGAGGCCTCTCTGAGCTCCCTCTAGAAACTACTGTTAAAATCACTGTATGATCATTCGCAAATACCAAGTATTTCAATAAACTTGGACACTGTTTATTAGGCCAATTAAACCGCTACACGCTCCCTGCAATATGATGCCTGACATTGATGTTTAACCGCAAATCTCCTTTTACTAGATATCGCTCTCCATGTTTATTGTCTTGTCACTATAATTATTGCACCTGTCCTGCGAAAATCCAGACCGTATGCCGATGCATGGCCCTGCATGAGCCCCTATTAAAAACCTGCAGGCACAGGGATTAGTGTCTGTATTCTATACAGATTGGAACAGCGTCAAAAGAAAAGAAACCAAACTAGAGCAGGGGTAAATAGGGTCTGGCAGAGATTATAACAGTGGATATAATAAGGCTGGTTTCCACTCTAATTGTGACACCAAGCCAAAGCTTTGCAATTACGGTGCAACGAGCAGCACTCTAAGTCCACACACCAGCGGGGGGATCAGAAATCCTCAACAACTTTAAGCTATAGTATCAGATTATGTCACTATTAATTAGGCGCTGTATGAGAACAACCCTGTACTGCGTCGTCTCCTCGCATGTAGCCAAGCAGGCAAGTAAACTTAGATCAATAATTACACAAGGACTGTCCTAGCTCCGCCACAGTTCTGTCACCAAATTTCACACTAATTGGCCACACCAGCTGAGAAACCCAGAAACAGACTTTTATTGAGTCAGGGTATGACTGCGCATAGTCTGGAGGGACACTTGCATTATCTAAAGTGGCTACCTTTGAAACTAAAGGCACCCATGCATCGATACAGATGCAAGTTGAGTGTAAATGGTAGCGAACATTTCAAATAAGTCTTGGCTGTGTATTAAGCATGCAAGTGTAGGAAGCATTGATCTGTTCATGCATTCATACAGTACACATCCTTTCATAATTATATGGCACTTCCCAACTTACTAAACACACATATTCTCACCATATGTGTAGTCTTTGCAGCACAGTTGTAATGCCTATGTTTACGTGAATGACCTCATTTGCCTCTTGATGCTGGCTGGTGTTATCCTGTCTATTGATTGAGGAGAGTAAGAGGCCCAGGAGTCCTCTGGTTTGATCTGTGTAACATCCTTTCCTTAATTCTCCTCTGTGAGTTTAATACTGAACACACAGGTCCCTCTTGACAAAAGCCTGATCGAGTGAAATGTTGAGCTATCGAAACGAAAGAGGTTAGAAACAACAACACCTTGAAACAAAGGACCACTGAGACAGAGATGGAAAGGCTTGTGTCTTTCAGCTGTCATGGATTTAGTTGAGATTGCCATCCCTGCTCTGACTAACCCTTGCATCAAATGACACGATACACATGCAGGAGTTTCAAGGAGAGTGTTTATAATTGTTTAAGGTTGTAGTCTCTGAGTCTCTGCTCTGACCATAGATGTTTTATTGGTGAATCGCTGTCTGAGAAACTGTAACATTCTTAACATAACAGCCTTTTTTTGATTGGCATATAGTTGCCTGTTTAGAGATGGATGGGGGGGTTCCAGTTCCCGGGTAGACACAGACAGTCAGAAAGCCAGCCGTCACATAAAAGTTTGCTTTTTATAGCTGACAGGTCCGTTTTTTTTTTTTTTTTGGTGTGTTTTTCAAGCAGGTCTCATCCGCGTAAACGAAGAGATCAAAAGCAGGGGCTTGAGGTAGCATCACTCTGTCTGTGATATAAGGACTCTTGTCCTTAGATCTCGGGCATTTCTTCTGCCTCCTTCCCTTTGCCATATCTCTGATGGAATTTTAATGATAAGCTCACTAAGACTGAATTGTTATCTTGAATGCAAGACACCGTAACGATATCACACACTCCTCACCATAAATCCTTGAGAGCTGAATGACTGCATCCTTCCTGAGAAGTTTCCATTTGGACAGCTATCTTGTTTGACAGTTGCATACTCTGTGAACATTGTATATCTGTTTACAGGCCAGTTTTTGATTAGTGGCAGCACTGACGCTTGTAATGCTGGGGTAAAAAATCAGCTCTGGGTCTGGTGCTAAGTGTTTTTTTAAGGTTGGGTGAAGTGCTGTAAAAAGCACCATCTTCTTCCCTGAGGGGACACACCCACTCAGGAAGGGTGAGAGAGAGAGAGAGAGAGAGAGAGAGAGTGCCTGTGTGATGGTCAGAGAAGCAGACATCTCTGGTGCTGAAATTGAATCTGGTCCCAAGTTTGTAGTGGAAAAGCCAAAGTGACAGAATAGTAGATAATAGGTTTGCTGTAACGTCACGCCTGAGAGTATGTCCACACTTGGGCATTTCTGGAACAGTCCAGCTTCTGACGTCCATATGACAGGCCTCTTCCCATTTCTTCTCCCGTTACACGGCTGTGCAGCCACAGCCCATTTTACTTCAACACTTTTAGCATGCTCCATGGATCGCTCTGTTGCCTATTACTTTGAGTGCTGAGCTATCAAAAAATGCCTGATTTGTTATTGATAAAGTAATGTTAAGATGGTCGTAAAAATGAAACAAAGCCCATTTGTGTGTTTGCCCAGTAGGATACAGTGCCTGCCTTTTTTATTCTCTTGTTGCGTTGTTTTATTGTTGTAAAGCCTGTGTAATCCACTGCACTTAAGAAGATAAGTGAACTGTGAAAATAAGGAATTATTTAGGAACTATTATATTGTAATTCCATGTCAGTGACCACAATTCTTTAGTGTGCAGCACCGGCCCGAAACAAACAGTACAGAAGAAAAGTTTTCTGTTTCTCTTTGAGCCTAAATTCCTGGTCTCATCATCACTTTCTGTCCCTTCAGCGTCTCCCCCTCCGTCTTAATCTCCTTCCCTCTTTTTTTCTGACGGTGACCTTGAAGGTATTCCTCCTGTGTTTGTTCAGACACACAGAACTCTGTGTTTCTTTTTCCTCTCCCTTCCCTTCCTCTGTTTTCATTAGCGGGCGCAGTCAGCCTGCCTAGGGACAGCCCGGTGCTGTGCTCACGTTACAGGCCTATTGACTTCGGAAGAGAGAGGAAATACTGTGGACATGATTCACCATGCATGAACCTCATGATACCGGTTTTATCTGTACCTTCTTTTCAATGGAGAAGGGAGCAGATAAACCACACTGCATTTTTATCACCCTCACTTCAGGCATGTCAGTAATCAGATACACAGACAAGGCTAATTAATATTTAGAGATACAGTCATGCAGTCATACAGTGGCACCGTTAACGAATGACATGATGTTGACACAAGGCACACAAGCTTTAGACCTTACTGAAGATGTTTGAATTAGGTGCTATTGTTTCGTTTTATTATTTTGTTCCATATATTGTATTTTACAATAGCCATTGCTACCTGAAATTGCAACGGGGTAATTATTTTCAAGGCGAGAATCAATGCAGCTTTTCAGTGTTGAAAAATTGCCACAATTCAAAAGGTGATAAAATAATGGAAAATATTTTTCGTGCTAATTGATTTTTGTCTCATTCATTATGCATGCTGAAGTCTCATACTGATGACAAAGCTTGTGAATGGAAACGGAGCTGGGTGCTCAAGCCTCGCTAACTTCTATGCACTAATCTGGCACCATATTGGGCATTAACCTTCAATAACCTTTGTATATAAATTGTAAGCACTTTAAATCAGGTTGTTGTATCCAGGAGTTATGCTTCTGCATATTCTTTTGAGCTCTGAAAGCAATGATGAAGGTATTGGCAGGAAGTAATAGCCCTCAGAGGTGGATGGGTGTTTTATCACACTTGTACCCTAGTAATTAACTAGGACTGCCCTGGAACTCACTGTCTATACTCCCATCTCTCTCTCTGTGTCCTTTTATTCGTCTTTTCTAATATGGTAGGGGGGGTGGGGGGTTGTCTCTGTTCATATCTGCAGCTGTACAATCCAAGCTTTGAACTCTGCCACTGTGGCGTTATGGTAATCAAAAATGGAATACATTTTGAAGAACTGTTTAATGCAGCAGCACACTGTGTTCTATATATACACAGTTTTTTGACCCTATGTTTCTGGAAGGAGTTGGGGATACATTTTGTAGCGCACTCACATTCCAGTGATGATGCACCTGATAGGTTGGCAGCCATGCAGCAATCAGTTAAATGACAGACAGACAGGCTCAGAGCACAGCTGCACAGTGCAGTCTAAGCCAATTGTGTGACAATCAGAGGCTGCTATTTTAGGTTTCCCTCCCCCTACAGAGAACAGATTTCAGTGAATCAGTTGGCCCTCAGGCATCATAATTATGCAAAAAGCTCAGCAGAGAAAAGTTGTTTGTTCCACTATTGTTTTGACTTTCTTTCTTATCGCTTAATCATCTGAGGAAAGTGGTTTTGGTAATATATAGAGAGGTGCGAGCTTCTGTTGACTATAAACATTAGGCTTGAAAGCAATCTGAAAGTTAGATTAGAAATACATATATGCTGAATTTGGAGGCATGCAAATGACTCAGATTTTGCAATTCAAATCCTTTTTTAACTAAATAAAGCCTCTATTTTTAAAAAGCCTCTAGATTTTTTGAGGTTATGATTTAGAAATAACTGGAATTGTCAATTGCAAATGTAAGCTCAAGTAGTATTTCAAATATGCTCTTGCTGATTGCAGAATTCAGCAACATGCTCTGAGTGTTTAATAAGGCATAGCACACAGCTGGAGCAATGTCACTCACCTGTAGCTCATACTCAGGCATCAGTTTGAAGGGCAGCTTGGCTTAAGGTCTGCCCACTTGAAAGAGACCCGTGAGAGGAAAGGGCACAGGCTGCCACTCTTTTGACCGGCTCTCCCCTGCGGTGAAAAACAGAGCTGAAACAATTACAGGCCACTGTGAGGTCTTTCACATTGTGATGTCTGGAAATGTTAGACACCCATAAACACACAGGCTCCCACAGTGAAGCCAAAGTTATTAAAACTAATTAACTTGAATTAACATTTAAAAAACTTCCTGGTGCCCTTTAGAGATTTAGGTTGACTGCTGTAAGTAACACAAATCCATCCAGACCTCGAGGACGTGTGTGTTAAGCCTCTGGTCAGTCTATCAATGCAAAGTGAGAAAAGCTGTTTCGCTCCCTGTGCTGCACTCCCCCTCCAGCTGCACGCAGCACTACAAGTCGCACCCATGAAGGTGGAAGACTTATGTGTTAATCCTGAAGCCCCCACCTAAGCCCCTGTAATAAAGCACGCTCTCAATCAGGACCTGTCCCCTCCCTCCAGGCAAGGCAGCTTAGGCCTCTGCAATCACTAGCTGGTGAGCCGCAGGAAAGCTAATGAGCCCCTCGTCTAGACGTCCAGCACCTGCATTCATGGCTGTTCTAGTGGGAGCTCTCTGGGGTGTAGGCAGACTGCAGGTGGAGATGATGGAGGTCTACAAAAGGCCAACAGTGAGCCCCACCAGGGGGATCATCTGGTGACCAGCAGTTTGCGGTCTGAATACATAGTAGTCACACACTGCTGTCACAGCCCCGGTGGACGACTTGAACCCACGGCTAACCTGGAGCTGAGCACTTGCTCAAAGGAAAAGGCTTGTGGACTTCAATGTAAATTAATTAATGATGTCTAATTCTGTGCAACAGTCCAGTTGTTCAGCCTGTGCTGTCATCACAAAGTGTATGTGGACAGTTCTCTGCTCCCTGTGGACCACTGTTGAGCCAAATGCAGATAGGATTTTTTTTCTAAATGTTAAAGAGCACAATGCAGATGTTCTATTTAGAGTTTGTACATCTGCTGTGCCTGCGGAGAATTGGGGCTGTACCTACACTTAGAGTGGGTTCATGTGATACCTTGACTTTCTTTTCTATTCCATCTGGATGAGGTAATATTCAGTAAGAGATATATTATTTTTTTGTGTATTTGGTGTTTTAATGATACCTGTTACTACAGTGAAAAAAACAATGATTTAATAATTTTGTATATATTCTATGTGAAAATATGTTATATTCCATTTCCCTAGCTTTTAATTTATTTTCACAGTATTTTACAGCAGTTGTTTTAAGTAATGGGCAAACTCTCCTGAATAGTTCAGATTAGCTGCAGACCCACAGACTAGTTACAACAAATCAAATTTCAGCCATGGGTAACAGGACCTCATTTATGTTGGCCGTAATTGTCCAGGCTCCAATTATATTCTCAACACAGGGACAAATCCACTCTGATTGAGGGAGCAACTAAAAGAGCAGTGAGCTGGTGTCCTGGCTGTTTTCAGAATCCTGTTCAGGAGAGTAGAGCACTTGTGTAAGTGTTTGTTATTCAGGTTTAATTATGTCCACGGGGCCTGGGAGTGTAGGCCAATCTACACAGCGCCTCTTTAGCCCGAGCCACAGTGGACTGGCTTGATGTCTTCCTCTTCTTTCCTCTGCACTGAATGAGCAATTAAAGGTCATATCAATTAGAGCATGTTGTGGTCTCCAGACTCATTTTGAAACAGCTTGCTCCTGTAGCGTTGTCAAGAAGGAATAAGTATACAAATGTAAAGCTTGGCCTTCCTCGGTTAAATGTTATTTTTTAAAAATATTTGGAATGAATCTCTGCTCCAGCAATTGGATTTATATTAGTAATGATTTGCCTGGCCTGGGTCTCGCACACCATAAAAGATGTACATTTTAACAACAGTGCATGTATAATCTATTATTTTTTCTATTAATTAATTTATCAATTACACATTGCAGAGCAGCAAAACAAAAGAGAGTATCCCTTATAAACCTGCTTATATTTATTTAATAAAGATTGTATACAGTTATATCTCAGCTTGATAATAAAAAAAATAGAAAAAACAAACACCTTATGTGAGTAACCAAACAAAATTGTTTTAGTTTTCTTTGTGTCTGATAATTCACAGACGTGTTACATACATATACCAATTGTGCAGAAAAATGTGCGATAATTTCATATCATCAATGCACAGATTATAAAAAAATATTTATTTTGGGGTACATGTTTTGCTGTTTGCACGCATTTTTTTTTTTAAATTTCTGATGCCACTGATGGCAACCAGAGGCCTAGAATTGGTTGCAAATTTCTCAAAAATGTTGAACCGGTTTGTTTGTGCTTAGGTATGCGCTCATGTCTGAAGCGGTCTGAGATACAGCTCAGTCTTATTATCAGTGTCAAAGAATGCATGTTTATTTCAGCACTACAATACAGTGAACATGAATCCCTGTTGAACTGTACTTTGCAATTATTCAGTGGTCAGATATATCACAACCATGGTACAAGAAGCAAAACAAAAATCCATTCAGTCTAAATATGGAGGGTGTATATTTTCATCTCCATTGTATTTGTGTGCAAACAATCATTCACACGGTTCCAAATGAGAGACAAAGAATTGTTTTCATTGATGATCCATGAATCCTAATGAAGAAGCATGCACAAAGAGACATATTGCAAAAAGGTGATACGTGCTGTTGCCATAGTGACCCCCCTGCTCCCCCCCTTTGTGTACTCCAAGATTATATATGTTTGTTTGCAAGTGGAACTACTGACGGAGGTTCCTCGGCAGTTATGCAGCTAGGGTGTGTGTGTATGGGGGGATTCCTGAAGTATGATTAGATGAATTTTAATTCATTCATTTATTCATGAAATTCAATGGGTCTCCTGTCTTCTAAGAGACAGCATACCAAATGCCCTTGCTAGTTTCATCATCACTCTTTGTATTATTTGTAAAGAAGAAATAAATTGTTTCCATCTCATACAAATAAGAAAAGGAGGAACCAAAGAAAGCAATATTACAGCGCAGAGCAAACATGATCATGGTGAGACAAGTGGTTTTGCATCAGTAGCCTACATTAATGGTGTGACACAGTTTTTAGTTTGTTTTTGTTGATAGCAGGCTGTTTGTGTTGATGACAGGTGGTGTTGCGTCTGCAGGCCCATTTCACACAGAATGTAAAAATCTCTGCGGCTGTAATGTGGATGTAGCAGTAGATCGCGAGCAGCTATAGAGGCTCTTGTGTAGGGATGAGCGGTGAACTGGCGGTAGCATGGAATGAATAAATCAGAAGGTGCCCTAACACACCATATAGGATCGTTTTTTTTCCCCAACTTTCTCAAGGAAAGTCATTTGGGACAGCTAGCTCATCAGTGGCTTCCCTGGTGATTATTATAATCAGACCAGACCTGAATGAGCAGCATTAGCCAGAGACCACAACCTTCCACCAACCATCACCCACAGGCCATTGGACTCAGGTCTTCCTGTCTCTGTGAGGACACTTAGTGAAGCACATTCTATCCAGCAGATAGACCCATAAATAGTCCTTCATTAAAGTAGCCGAAATGACAGTTTGGGGAATGTGGGCAGAGTTATTTTTATTTGATTAAATTTCATTTTATTTTGCAGTGATATTTTTTTCACTCCCTTGCCTGAGAAAAGTGCTGTGCTGCCCTTCTGATTTATACTCTGTATATGACTAAGAGTGTAGTCGTGGGAAGTGCATGCATATATCAATATGTGTCAGCGGCCTCATACAGTAAATTGGGTGGCTTGATCCGGCTTGCCTCAGTGGGATCAAGACAGTGTCCTTGGTCAGTCAAAACCAAGGTCAACACAGAAGTTACATTATTCAAAGACATTTTACATAAAAAGTATGATGGTTTCGAATCACTGAAACATTGAACATGGTCTGCTATTCTCTGTAGATCTAGTTTTGCAAAAAAAGTGACATGTTGCAACAGTCTGTTTGCAATGGAGCTGTCATCTCCTCATGCAGCAGCTGAAAAAGAAACAAAACTAATAGAGAACAAAGCTTTCATATGCCTGCCTAAGTCACATTCTTTCTTTTTTAATCCCTTTTGAAATATTCAATTAAAGTGGATTTTTCATTGTTTATTATCATGCATGCATAGCGAACGTTGTCTTATCAAAAATGTGGCACAAACAGCCAACAAACTAATGGTTTCCTTCTTTCTTTCCATGTCCATGGATCCTCCCTGGCCATCACTGTCATCAACAGGTAAACACATTCTTTTTTCCACTCTGATATATCTGGTGTTATACACAGATGATAAAATACCCCGGGCACCCGAAATGGTCGGATTATTTTCCTGTCAAACTCCCCTTTGCCTCCCTTGACCAATCATATTTGATGTTTACCACTGAGTGCCTGAGTGCGGGTGGGGTCCCCTGCTGTCTAAACAAGCCCCCACCCCCCAACTGTGCAGCCCTTTTCCTGAGCGCTGTAGTGGAGAGAAAAGGGCAAGAGAGCAGCGCTCAGGCGAAACAATAGCACCGTGAGGAGATGTCAGGCCCTGGGAGCTGTGAGGTGGATGATGATATGAGCCCACTGGTGTTGTTGTTTCTCACTCTGCTGAATGCTAACACATGGCCCCCCGTGGCTGGGCGTCAACCCACTGTGTGGTCAGGACCCTGGTGGTAGTGGTTGGGAGGGGGTGGGTGGGATGTAATGAGCCCAGTCTGCACTGCTGGGCCCTGGTCTGCAGGAACAGGGTTTGTTTGTGGGTGTGTGTTTGTATGTGCATGTGTGTGCATGCACATGCTCACATGTGTGTTTTAGTGTGCCATGATGGATGCATGGCCCTCCTTCTGTGCTCCCTGTTGCTGGATATCAAAGACCTGTTGTAGTGTGACTCCACCTGTCTGCAGCCGCCTGCTGCTTGCCGCCGACGCTATCCATTAAATTTAAGGCTTGATTTCACTGCCACAGGCTCACTCAAAAATACTTAAATTGACATTTTGTGAAATAGTTTAGTCCTGTCCTATTTTTAAATGCACTTAATGTCATATTCTGGTAAAGAACGCAACAAAGCAATCCAGAAAATAATTACTAACCAAATTATCAGCGTTGTAATTGCCACTTTTATCACAATTGCTTGCAGCATTTTTTCTTTCAGTTTCCTTTTGTTTTAACATTGAAATTCATTTTGAGAAAAACCTGTGTGCAAAAGCAAAGTGATCTTAAATAAATGACCCATACTTTTATATGAGCGATAAAATCTTCACACCAAAAATATTGTTTTTGAATTCATTCAGTCTCAATATCTGCCCATCGCTATCACATTGCATCATGGGTGAGTAAATCTAAATGAGAGTTTTCATAATCCCATTTAAAAGTTTATTTTACTGAGATGACTAACAGTGGTGATATAATGTAGAGGTGGGTCTTCATCCTGTCGTCCTGTCTCCGTGTACAGCAGGGGTCCTTTTTTTTCTCAGTTTCATTCTTTTTTAAGTGAGCCTGGAGGACAGCCTGCTGGCAGGCAGGGATGCAGAGAGGTTTTTCTTTAGCAGTACATGAGTGAGGGAGACAGATGGAGCATGCCAGACAGTGGTTTGTGGATTTATCCAGATTTATGATGGGAGGAAGTGAGGCTGGATGTGAACGGGGAGAGAGTCGGGGAGGAAAGGAGGCGATGGGAGGCACGAGGGCCAGCTTTCGGCACGGGATTCTGAAAGGCTGGAAGCCTCTGGATGGGGGGGGGGGGGGTCCCACCACAGTGGTGTTGTTGTTTGAATTGATTGTGTTTTATTTTAGCACTGTGCTCTGTGCGTTACTGTTTTGTTGTCTACTGAGGAGAGCGTCCTTGCCTTCACATTGAACTCCATTACATCCCTCCCAGGACTCAGAGCTGTCTTTCAGACTGCTTGATTGGCATCTGCTTAAACTTCTCTACCACAAAGGCATCTTGTTTTATTTCTTGCTAATTTGGCTCCCCTGCTTTCTTCACTAATATTAACAATACAACATTGTTAACGCTCCCTCCCTTTGTCATGTCATTTAAAGAGCTAAAAATTATGAATAACATCAAAACAATTGCAGAATGTGATAAACATCACTGTTTATCAAGATAACAGTACAATAAAAAAAGGGAAATGAATGCAGTCACAAAGAAGAAAACTGCTGTATGAATTGATCAAGAGATAAAAGATGACGATAACTTATCATAGCAGATGTTTGCTTTCATAGGAAATATCCCTTTGATAATCTACTTTTTATTCCACGTACCGTTGATGTTTACAAAGCTTCAAGGTTGTTAACTCCTCCTCAGGGGAGAGGGAAACATAACAGCCATTCTGGGATACAGGATGAAAGAAAATAGAGATGTTCTTCCTCTTTCACCACATTGAAAAGGTTGAGCACATTATTTTTAAGGCGCTCTATTATGCTATGCTGTCACAACATCTCACAGGTTAATATAGTCGTCTATTTGGGGGAAAGACCGAAATCCAATTTGAGAATATCAAGGGGGCAAAAAATCAAAACCATGTTTCTTGCCCCTAAAAGTTTACCCCATTTTTCAGTGTGGTGGCTGCAGTTTTGAAGCGCGGAAAAAGGCAACTCGGATGACACATAACTGTAGCGTGTACATACAGGATTTTTATCCGTGTTCACAAACAATTTCTGTTCTCATGAGTGGACCACTGGGTTTCTGACAAATGATACCTTTCATCCTTCATCCATTGGTTGAGAATACATGGGGTTTGTTGGATCGGTAAGAATAAATCAATTTTCAAATAGCTAAAAAACATTGGGCAAAGCTCTCTCTCTAAGCCTGCCATTATTCCACTTGCTTGCATTCTCCGCTATCTAGGGTAACCCTTCTGAGTCTGGTATCCCTGCTTATAGCCAATCACAGCAAGGCCTCTGTTTGAGTAAACCAAGGTATAATGGAGCGTCTCCCTGTAGAGGAGTCACATACCAGTGATTTTCATTCATTTCATTTGTAAATGTCTGGTGGGGGGGGCATGAAGGAAAAAGAGTTTGAAGGAGAGAGTAAGAAAAAGAAAAATGCCTTGCAGCAAACAAGAAACATTAAAAGAAGACATAGCAGAGAGGTACAGTATAATAAATAGCGGTGCCACTATTCGGATTCTAAATCGAAAATCTATTGAAATGAGCTTCAATTTCCATTATCGATTTTCTACTGGAAAAAAACAAAAAACAACAATTCAAAGAAGAAAAAGCGAACCTCATGGATAACCTGCAGCTGCACTTTTTTCAGATGCCACAGACACTGTCGAGGAAAACCAACACAGTTTATGGAAGAATTGAAAACTGAAATGAGAGTTGTCACAGCATTAAACCAATGTTCTGTTGATCTTTAAGAAACAAGACTTGATAGTCTTACAGTTGCATAAAATTCAGTGCTTGTTAAACACTAAGGTCATAATTTAATTCATTATTCAATTTTAAAGTCTAATCTTATCGTAGATTTGGAGAATCGTGACCTCGCTAATAATAAAGAAAAAGACGGATCCAATGAAATACAAAGAAAAGAAAACCGTGAAAAGCAAAGAGAACATAGATTTGATCAAAAAGCTTGGTAAGGAAAGCTTTGTTGATTTGGGAAATAGAGCCTTTTAACTACACAGCAGAGATCTGAGGAGTTTTCATTTCTCCAGAGATGCTTAGACTGGCCGTTCAGGGGCTGATTTTGGTTAATCAGGGAGCCCAAAAGGCATTTTGAGGGGCAGTTTTACCAACTAATTTCGTAGGCCGGATCTTAGAATTAGAGCCCATATTCTGCGCGGAAATGTACAGTAGCTGCATGAAGGTCAAAGTCAAGGACACAATGTGGGACCTAAGTTTATGTGACAGTGACTGTCCGCTGCTGGTAGTGTAAGCTGTCATGGATCACACAGAGGCTACACTCGGCATTTTCTCAGGAATGGATGACCCCAGTAGCAGAGTGGATTTTGGGATACGCTGTGATGCAAACCAGGGGGACCTGGCAGAATGTAGGATGCTTTACTTTGTCAACATCTTGATTAATATGCTGACTCCCATTCTACAGTCGCTGTATGGACCAAACCATCGGGGACAACATATGCAGCACACCGATGAAAGAGAGAGAGAAAACAAATCACCTCATTCTTTATTATAACATGAGGTACCCCAGAGTATAGCAGCTAAATAAATTAACCAGCAAATAAATAAATGACACTCATCAGTGCCTGAAAAGTGAAAATAAAGAGATGAAGGTGCAAATGTGAAGACTCGATAGTTTCACGTTTAGTTTACATCAAAAGATTTGTGCAGCGTAGTCCCGTCTCCTTTTTTTTTCCTCTCACTTGAGTCACTCCTTTTGATTCCGTTCGTGCAATGCAATTATGACAATCGCAGTCTGGAGGATTGGCAAACAAGAGACCATCGAAAAACTGTGAATGGAAAAACAAAGAAGCTTGATGAGAGAAGGGGGATCTTAATTACAAATCTGCATGAGGATAGTAAGATCCTAACAGCCTTAGGTAGGAATATCAAAAAAGGTGATAAAACAAAGCCTGTTTTGAAACTTCTACCGCCATCCGTTCTTGTCACGTGAGCAAAAAGTTTTTATAGGACCTACTTGTATCGTTACAGTTCTTTCTCAGTGAGAAAACAGCTGGAGCGGCACACTCCTTGATGAGCAGTGCTGCTGGTGTGAGGAGCTTTACTGTCAAAGCCCCCTCTGTCACAGCACCTCCCTGTGGCCTCTGCCTTTACCAACAGCCTGGTAGTGTGAGTATGGTGGAGATGGTTCCCTGGGTAAGGATTATTCTATCAAAGTCATACCTCACACAGTACTTTACGCCGTTACTCTTAATTTCCCTCCTTCATAGACGAAGAGGCTCAAACAGAATTTTCCCCCCTCTTTCTCTCTCTCTTTTTCTACTCCACTTCCTTCTCTTTCGTTCTCCCACTCCTCTGCCCTCACAGGCAGATTGGCTTTCTTCATCTCGCCTCCTTCACAACACAGGCCATTTTCAATTCTCCTCGTTCTCCTTCAAAAGAGCCCCCCCTCTGTCTGTTTCCTACACCCCTCCCTCCACTTCGCCCCCACCACCACCCCACCCCACCGCCTGTCTCTCTGGGGAGTTTGCAAGGGAGAAGGGGGCAGTCATAAAAGATAAAGATGAAAGCGAACAGAGAGAAACAAACAGGCAAACAAATAAAACCCCTAAGTAAAGTAGCTTTTTCCATCTCAGTCGCGGCGGGAAAAGGCGCTGACAGGGAAACTCTGCTGACATGGGTGGGAATCAAAGCTAGTTACGGGAGGGGGCATAGTGGTGCTGTGTGTATATGAGTGTGTGTGCGCTTAGTGGACCCATTAGGGTACTAACCACCGAGATGCAGCGTGGATGAATCACCATGACACCTTAAGGAAGTGTTAATTTCCATATTGTGCACCCACTATGAGTTCACTTTCAAAAGACTAATATGTCTTGGGTGACCACAAAGATGTGTACTTCTGTGATGTATTTCCTTACATGTATTGTCTCTCTCTCTCTCTCTCTCTCTCTCTCT
>JAOWBC010001714.1:20387946-20418614 GCA_028566105.1 Hypoplectrus providencianus
GTCCACCGCCACCACCGCCGCCGCCACCCCACAGTTTCTCTCCAGGCGGTGCGTGTTCCCTCAGCTTGCAGATAAAAGCCATTGGTGGAGTGTGATGGGTGAAAATCAGAGCTGTTTCTATGCAGACCCATGTGTCACTTTTCCTCTTTGCAGGTACGGTGGCTTGAGGAGCAGAGAAGGGTTGAATGGCAACCGGATGGTAGTCACAATAAAACTGTAATTGAAAGATATGTTATCGTGCGTATTTCAAGCAGAGGAAAGTGGTATCAAAGAGACATTCCTGCTTAAAAAAAAAAAGAGAAGAAAGGGAACCTCTTTTAATTAAAAAACAGTGCTCAGAGGGGCGACCAAAAGTTGAAACTGGAGGCATGTTTGGCATGAATAAGTTGCCCCTCTCCTTTGTGTGGTGACACTGACAAATAGAGCCCCGCGTGTGAAAAGGAGACTTATCTTTGATGGGTAATGAATTCAAAGTCATGGAGATGAACGTGCTCTTTGAGGTTCAGAGGGCTTTAGCTGAAGTCATATTATCTCACTCCGACAAATGGAAGCTTGCTGTCACATGGTGCCATCCCCACAACTTGATTCGTCGACAGGAGCGAGTGTGATGTCTCTCTAGGCACAGCTGTACTACTGTTGGTTCTGAGGTATTGTTATTGTGATGGGAGTACATTAGTACATGCTGGTCAGCCCAGCTCACTTTCAGTATGGTCAAGTTGTGTAATAGCCTGTGTAGCACACATAGCAGTCCCGGATAGACAGAGAATTGATTTTGCGGTACACACACTGCTAAAGCAAAGCTACAGTACAGTGGGTGTGCTGCTCTGATGTTGTTCCAAGTCAACAGTTGCCCTAGCTGAGGACACCTGCAGGCTACCAGTGGCCAGACGCATGGATATTTAACCAGTTCTTTGTGCTGAACCTTTGTGTTTTTATGACAGACACAGTTTTCAAGATGTGCACAAACCCATTTCTGCTCAATTGCTCCCAGCGGCGGCTCCAAATAGATTTAGCAATGATACTGTGAGAGGGGAGATAGGGAGCAGGAGTGAGAGAGGAGAGAGAGACCTAGAGAACAATCAGAAGCCAGGAAGGGAGAGTGAAAAAGAAGAGGAAAAAATACTCTGAAAATGAGTCAGAATGGGATTTTTGCAGTTCAGTTAAGAAAGGCTTTGAATGTATTTGAATCACAGACTTGATCTGCCACCAGCCTATTTTTATTAGCTGCTTGACAGTGCAGCATAGTGTTGGGATTACAACCAGCGCCTGTGTTATTCAGGGTTCCTCACAGCTAAATTTGTATTTGAGCATTCCTAGCACGCCTCTGCTTCCTCCTAGCACACACTTTAATGCCTTTCCAGTTTCCTTTTTGTTTCTAAACTACACAATTTTACTGTCGCGGGTCACATATTAGGAAACAAACATGGTAGCAATTAGAAATGCTTATCTTGTTCCCTTTCTTCTCCTCATTTTTAACAAGTGATTCCTCATCCTAATATCTTGAGAGAATGGAGCAGATATTCAAATGAGTTCCTTTATTATGGGCAATATTAAAGCTAGGCTTTGACGTTGTTCAAATTCTTAATTGAAAAGAAATGTATCGTATCCTCTTGAGTGGTGTAAATCATATCCCTCCTCCATCCCCTGTGCGCTAGTTTATGTTATCTGTGGCTAATTCATGCCACACTTAATTTGGCCTTGATTGTAAATGTCCGGGGTGAGATGAGAGTCTTGTCGCTATTGTGCCTGAGCCTGAGTTGTACATGGTCTCGCAGGATTAGATGATTTTGAATTTCAACTGCTGTTCTCAAATGAGCATCTCTCTCATCGGATGAAAACCTCTTTATCGTTTTGACAGTTGAACCCATCTGCCTTTTTTTCCCTCGGAGGAGAATCAGAGTTTAGTGTTTACACCCAGAGTAAAACCTAAATATTTTACAGGAAGGCAGAGATGTCTCCCCTCTGCCATTGCTGCTGACAGAAGTTGCTTGGAGCAATTTTCTTTTAAGCATCCTTCATTACTGGCAAACATAGTGAACACATGCGGTGGATTTGTCATAATTAAACCAGGCCTTGGCTTGGACTTGGAGAAAGATGCAATAAAGACGACAGTTTATTTAGGATAAACTCCCCAGCTTCTAGGAGCATCACAAGGGGAACCTCCACACTCTAAATCTAGTTGCACGAACATATGAGGGGATAAAGTGGCTCTATTAAATTTGTTGACTCCAAAGATCCTCTCTGAAGCTGCAACGTATTGCATTTGTTGGCTCTTCCATCCCTGCTAGCCTTCTCCTCGGCTTCTAGGATTGAATCAGACAGTGCCCAGATCCTCACCATTGCATGGGATGAACACTATTGAATTGCTTGGCTTGTAGATCCACAATTCTAACTTCTTTAGACTATATTGAATTTACCATCCTGGGCAATCAATAATACTAAGTTTTGCAGGCAGTATTGAACTCTTTCCTCACACATCTACTCTGTGGTTGGTTTCTCCCCAATTGCTTTGGAATCTCTGCAGGCTGTCACGCACAAAAGAACTGATTCTGAGTTTTTTAAAACAAGGTTCATAAGCCATGGGAATTGTTCAGACTGGGCCACATAGTAAAACAAAAGGAGTGTTCACCAGCCTGACATGTAGTCAGATAAAAATGCGAGGAGACTTATGTTCCAGCTGAAGTTAGGTGGACAGGTAGGATCATATTCTTTAAGGTCTGTTGCATTGCAGCTATTGAGACACCTAAGGAAATGATCTCTGTTTCATATGCGAATTACGCTTTTAATTTGGTAATCCAAATGGTTTCCAGTTTCTAATGAGACACTGCCCAGAAGATTATTCTGTCCTCTGAAAGCCCGTCCATGATAGCAGTAGGCCTAGAGGGCAACAGCATAGCTGTGCATTGCTGTGGCATTCAGTGCATTGCGATTCACCATTGGCCCCCTGGGTAATGAAAGGCCTAATAAATGAATCCATCAGAGTGTCTGTGTGTTGCTCTCTGTGTGTATCTGAGATGCAGTCAGGCCCAGACGTGCCCAGTCTCCGGGCACACAGAGGAAAGGGATGCCATTGCTGGCAGGCCTGATGAATGGGTGGCACACCGCGCCATGACAAAGACGAATGTGACAGCCCCCGTCCCGCAAAAGGGGGGCGGTGCTCAACTACCGAGGGGAGATCATGTGATGCTGACCACCTCCCCTTCCTAGTTACATCCCCTACTGGCTGAGCTCAAGGTGGTGGAAGAACCATAGAAGAAAAGGAGGAGAAAGACGAATATCAGATCAACCCATTGAGTGACTGTCTCCCTCTGTCTCCCCTCATATTCCTCCATCAAACGGCATATGCAGCAATGCCACAAAGAGGGCCCAACTAAACACTATATTAATGTTCTGTGAAGTAAATGATGAGAAATGACAAACACTTCTTTAAACTGAGAGTAGTATTTAATAAAGGCACTCGACAAAATAACAGGCTAAAACAAACAGAAAGGAATTCATCAATAGATCTTCTTCGACCAGAATTGATGCGGTAATCTGTGTAAGATGGTAAATAGTGGAGGGCCTGAAGCTCTGTTTGGTTTCCAACAGTATTAGAGGTGGGAGGAAATTAAAGACTGCAGATCAATAGCAATATTTGTTTTATATTACTCAGGTGTCCGTTGATTGTCTGCATGAGTGAGCGACTGGAGTCTGATTTTGGTGACTGTCTCTATCAGATAACTACATACAATGGTCTATTAGGCAGATTACTTACACTTAAGATGAAGATGCTCTTGTACTTGTCCAAGTGCCTATCAGTAATCACTCCTGTAACAGGGCAGCTTATTATCATCAGAGCAGAATGTGGAGAGGGATCGCTCCGCAAATCACTCAATTTTAATTTTAATGATTAAGAGAATGTGGTGTTCTACACAGGTAGAACCGTACATAAGATAGTTTGAGCTATAACTCAAATATATCAGTCCAGACTGGAATTATGTTGCAGTGAAACTGAAGAAAGCCTCCTTGACCTCACTTCCAAGCTCCTCAATAGAAAGAGTCATCTTCTCGTGGCAAGGAGGGGTAGGGTGGGGGGTCGGTTAACTATCCCCTCTAAGATAGGCCTTCGGTGAGAGGGAGAGAAGCACCGAGGGGTAAGTCAATGGGAAACTGAGATGATTAAGAGGCTTTCACTGTTAGCAGAAAAGAGAGGATTGGTTTCTTTTGCACCCTCTTCTTTTCATGGCCTGGTCTAGTGGACAGGCTGGTGCTGTAGTCTGAACAGAGCCAAGACTAGCCTATTAATAGACTATTGAGTGCTATTGATCCCTGGCTCGTGTGACACATAAGATACAATGAGCCATAGATCCCAGTAAAGAGCCATGTCTTTCTTTTCACTTTTTACCACAATTGCATATGATTATAGCAGTCCGAAGATCAGTCAGAGAGGCCTATCTCTCTGTTACGATGACCAGAAGTGCGATGGTACCCTGAGTAAAAGCCGGCTGCAATTTGGAAACTTTTGTCATAAACACAAAAGCTCTTGTGCAGAATGGCCACAATGGAGACTTTGCTTTGCCGAGACTGAATACTGCCCCTCAATAATTTGATGGATAGGTTTTTGTGTTAACTACCCAAACATGGACATGTTTCAGAAAGTGAAGATGCTTTCTCTTTGCATCCAAGGTGAGAATAACTTCAAAAAGCTGCTATACAATTACGGATAAATTAGAGGGATAATGACGAGAGGGAATGGTGGTTATATCAATAACCCCTCTAATGGTCAATTCCAGAATGCTGTCTGCTGTGTGCTAGATTTAGTGTAATGGATAAGGTGCCTGTTTAGCAGAGGCTTACTTGTCGCCAAACGAGGGAACAAACCTCAAATAGCCAAATTAAAAACTGAATAATAGATGAGCGATGCCAGGATGAGAGAGAGGAGAGGAGACAGCTGTAATTTCTACTCTTGGAAAAAAAAAAAGAAGCCTTGGCATGTAATTGTCGAGAATTTATAAGGGCACAGGAGAGAAATAGAGACAAGAAGGAGATACACATCCCACTGTGAGAATCACCTTTACTGGAAGAAACTTAATACTGATGGTTATAACAGGTGAAAGTCTACAAAATCCTCTAAACATTGTAAATGCTGCTGTTATTACGGTTGACTGCCTGTCTGCGTGAAAGAGTGCCTCTCTTCCATGGGTTTTATCCTCTTTGCAGAAAACAGCAGCAGCAGTGTTGAAATGATAAGAAGTTTTGAATTATGTTGAAATGACAGAGTTGAAGTTTATTTTGGCAGCCAATTGCGTCAGAATGTTATTGAATGCTTAACAGGAACTTCACATCGTGTGCAGTCCATGGGGCATAATACTCAATCTGCATATGAGAGCGATGTTTGTGAAGGGTGTTTCTGCGAGACATGTCCGATACCTCCACCCTCTTCCCAGAGGGCCATACCTGTGTGAAGCTTTGACCTCTGTCATGTGTTCAAAGACATTCCCTTCACCTGTGGAGAGGTTTGAGGGAGGTGCTGGATCTGCAACAAAACATATAAGCTGTGAGTGATTTTTCTGATGAATATAAAAATAGATGCATCTGGGTCTGCACAAAGGAACAGCTAGTTTACTCACAATAGCATTATGGGTAATGAGGGTGAAATTGGTTCACACGGCAGAATATTATAAGCCCCAGTTATTGTCATCTGGAGGAGTCAGCTCCTGCAGTTTGCTAATAACAGGAGTCTGACTCATTCTGTGTTTTTAGCTTACTGGGTTTCCATTGGGCTTGCTGCTCTTTTTTCTGTGCACCTGTGAGAGAAAAAAAGGACTTCCCTGCTTGGCGGCTGGTGATGCAATCTGATATGAGTGGGGGCTATGTGATCACAGAATAGCCTCTCTGGTGAAGAGGTGAAGCTATTACTGCATCATTGAGTGCAGGTCATTTGCCACAGCCACCTGGCCCTGTGATCGCTGCTTGGAAAGGACTCTAGTTGCTGGTCTGGTCTTTCCAACTCTGCCACGCTGTGTGCCTTTTGCACAGAAGTGAATCTGTGCAAGAGGCACATCATAGATTTTCAAAATAAAATGTAATTTTCTTAAACGAAATAAAAATTGAAGTCCTTTTTTATTTTTGAATAAAAATACATTTTTGAATGAATGAATTTTTTTTAAAGTTTGTACAACATATATTGGAGGTATTACATTTTTGGGTTGTCTGTTCATCTGTACCTCCCATTCTCATAATTGCGATATTTGAGCACCTGGTGGGTATTTTTGCACTCTGTAGGCTTTTCCTTGGGGTGTAAAGTACAGCCAAACATGCCTGTACTGCAATCCCTTGACTGGCCACCTGAGGCCTCAAAGAGAGCAAAAGAAATAACATATTTTTGTAGCCCTGAAGTAGTATCTCCATTTGGTCTATTGAGGATTTGCCAATAAGATAAGATAAGCTCTGTGGCTAACATGTGTTTCTGGTGAAACATTTTATTCAACAGATTAACCATAACAAACTGAAATAGAGATAGGCAAACGTAAGCTCTGCCATGATGGCAACTCCTGGAGCCAACCACTTTGAACTTCATTTTGGAACATTATAAACCTATAGTTGAGCCATGACTGAAGAATATAGACTTTTATTGAATGTCTAATGTCATAACAGTGAGTGATGAAATTTTATAACTAAAGGTCAAAGGCAGACTTCAGTCTGACACCTTATTGTTGATTTAGCCTATGTTTTGGTTGTGATTCATCTTAATGTCAACAATCTTTGGATTGTGTCGTCTTTTGCAGCAACATCCATATTTGAAGCGTGTCTACTGACATGGCTACGTTTGAGTCTGGACAGACATGGATGTAAACTATAGCTTGTCTGATTAGTTGACCTACACAGCTGTGAGGCAGTAATAAGAGTTCCTTAACTTATGACCTAGATAGGTGATAACCCCTTCCTTATATTTTTCAGTCCATCTTAGTGGCATTCTGCTGCAAAGAATCAGCTTTTCTTCTGGGAGATTCTACTTCTCTCTACTAGCCTGTACAGTCATTACATGAATTTCTACTAAGCATTAACATTTTACAGGTTGTACATTGTAGAGCTCCAAGGGAAAAGAGATAGTGTGTTGGATCTGATTGTTGTTTTGTATACACTCCTACAACTACTATCCTCCATAGCATGTTAACATCATGTCATGCCAAATGGGGCACTACCTCATCAAAGTTTCAGTGCTGTTTGGAGAGCCTGAGAGGAAAGGTTTGTAATGCATAGACATTGAAGAAGGATCTCGACAGCATGCTGGTGAAGAAGGCCTGCTGGCTTGCCAGCTCACACACACAGATGGACGGTGTGTCAAGGGAATCTCACACACACTGATCAGAGGCTCCCTTCCCGTCCCGCAGTGGGAGGAAATGGGACTGAACGAGAGGAGGAAGAGCGAGAGAAGGAGTTAATCACCACGCTAATGCTGCACTTCATCATCGTTTCCTGAGCCCGCCTGCTTACCCTCACTGCCTGTATTTGACTGTCTACACAGCGCCCCCTGCTCTTAGTTTGAGCTACGGCATTGTTGACTTGTCCACAAAAAGCTTATCATTGAGTTAAACTAACTGAAACTCAAGTAGCATAGCATGTTTATAGAGGAGTTTTGCAAAGCACCATATGAAAGTTGTTGATCCTTGAAGGTGATTTAAGTGGCCACGGATAGAGAGAGGATTTGGGCTGACCTTGGCTGTCATACATCAGATATGTATGCAGGGCAAAGTGCTTTTTGTGCTTTTTCATGCATGCCTATTTGACACTGGTCCTTTGAGGAGGACTATTTATTTTTGCAAAGCCCACATGTGGTGTGCTGACCCTGTGCTATGTTTGCACACAGCTTGTGTGACATGTCTGTCTGTGAGTGTGTGTGCTAGTATATTTTTTTGTGTGTATACTTAGTTCTAAGTGCATGTGTGCATAAGTGCATGTAGGATGCATGCCGTGCACAGAGATGGATCTGAGGCAGGTGGTGAAGGTGAGTGAGTTTAAGCAGGCTCCTCCCTCGGGCTCTTGTTCCACAGACAGTTACAAACAGGATCTTAGGAAGTGCTGTGCTGTGCTGCCGTGCATGGCCAACCGTCAGCCTGGCCTCAAAAATATGAGCCCATGTGAGACGCGCATAACTCAGAGCCTTGCTGCCACACCTGCCCCACTGCCCTGGCAGGAACTCCCTCAGACCCTAACAGCTACCACAGCCTTTTAAACCCATTTTAGTCTCCTGGATTAAATGCTGTGATGTGCCATTCATGCCAAAGCTAGTGCACAAACCGTGTCTCCCTGTTTCTGACAAATGCCCCTGCTCACAAATAGTACACCCCAGTTGAGATCTGTGTGCAATACATGCAGAGCTAATGCCAGCTTTATGGATTTTATGTTGCATTTGAAAAGCTGAAATGTTTCCTGTACCTTCACAATTTGTGAGAAATAGCTATCGGCAAGAATGAACTGACATGGGGTCTTTACACAAAGGTTGTTGGCAGACTCATAACCTCTATCGCTTGTAGGTATGCTAAATATGTCTCACATAGAATCCATTGAAAATGCTTTGCTGTTGTTTTGTTGTTTTTCATGCACATCAGGTTACCTGTCTGGTATTGTCCCTGGTGCTAACTCAGGGCATCAAGTATGTGCAAAAGGGTAACAGTCAGCTATTCTAATTACACCTCAAGTGCCCTACAAGCTACAGAGGGAAAAAGTATGTCTTTTAGAGATGAGACCCCAAAGTCTCATGCATTAGCACGGCTGCAGCGTGGTATGGTGTGTGATTGTGAGTGATAGAGTGACAGCCACATGACAGGACTGAGCCGTGATCACAGCTCTGTTGAGGAGACACCGATGGCAGGGTTGGCTGGTCGCCCATCAGTTTGTCTATCTGTCTGCCTCTCTGGTCATGCTGCAGGTATACATACACATACACACACTCAAACGTACCTGGCTCAGTGCTTAATGGGTGCCTGTCTGTCATACACATATGCCTGCACACACACAGTCAACAAATTGGTGGTGGAGACGCCACGGTGCAGTGATTTCAGCTTTGGTTCCACATCACCTCCTGCTAATGGTGGTAATTAATTGATGAATGAGGTCAAATCGGAGATATCCATGCACGTCTCAATTCGGATACAACCTCATCTCATCCCTGCGCTCACCTCTCTGCCACCCCCCAAGTTGTTTTCTTAATGCGCAGTGCACCACATTCCCTCTGTGCTCATCTGCATAAGACCTTGGGATGAATGTTAACGATGTTTAATTAGACAAGACGTGGGATGGATGAGTGGGTGGAGGCAGTGAGGCCAGGGTGGTGCTAACCCCCGCTGGGGGGGGGGAGAACACATAAAACACACACATAGAAACCCGCAAGCATCTACGCACATACACACACATTCACACACTTGATGAACAATAAATGACCATTAAAAGGCCAAAAGCTACAGCTGAACATGACCTTACATGTGATTGGTGCATTCTGACTTAGTGCTATGAGCTCCACACTCCATATTTCACCAACATCAAGGGCATAGACCTGTCATTGTTAATGTAATATAAATTAAACATTTTTAAAATGCAATAAATTTGTAGGATATTATGTAGTGATTACTATCTGCCCTTGATTGTAAATCTCATTAACCAAACATTTATTTTTCAAAAGCTTTCCGTCTGGAATCAACTATTTTACTGTAAAGCAAATTGGCCCACAATTTGAGCATTCAACATTTCATGAAATTAGATTCATCCTTCTGGCTCAAAACCCTGACTGTCTTTTAGATGGTTTTTGGTGTTCTGCTACCACTACTTGAATACCGGTGGAATAGATTTTGTACAGTGATCAAATTCAACATTAAAACTTTTTCATATGCATGGGTGGCATCCATGCATTATAGTATGCTTTTAGAAAGTTATTAGTTTAAGAAAGCTGCCTTCTTACTTGTGCACTTTTCTGTTATTTTATAAGGACAGAATTGTTGAAAAATCCAGTAAGAAAAGGTCTGTTGGCATTCCAGCAAAAAATTGTATGTATGTAAAAAAATAAAAATAAATATATATATATATATATCATCATCCACCATATCGGTAACTAGTATTTTTTTTTCCTCTAAGATCTAATTGGTAGCTGCCTCAAAAATCCCATATTGGTTGGGCACATATCCACGTTAGCATACTCATCACCGTTAAATATCAGAAAATGTATGACAGTTTACCACCCACACTTAAGCAAACTCCAGCCTATATTTTCTCATTCACAATTGGCTGACTGAGTGTTGTGACTGGGAGCAATGCTAGGTGACTGAGAGCTCTGCGAAGTGTGCCTGAGGTCGGCATGCTGGCTTTACATGCTTATCTAAGACATTGAGACAACTTTCTTGTCCCAGCTTGCTCTGTATAAACATTTCCAGTACACTGATCTGTGAAAGAACATCAGGCAGCAGCTTACTAGAGGGTAATCCAGTAAATGATCGGCATGTCGTTTCGACAGTGCAGCCATTGCAGAGATAAGGGGATGCAGATGTTTCTCGCTAGCTGTTCCCAGATGAGGTGTCATTATCCAGGCTTGGTCTCAGACCTGCTGTTTTCAGCCCATCTCCTCAACTGGGTGACTGACTGTGGACCGGATGCAAAGACACACTCAAATGTGCACTTTGTGTCTCTTGCTCGTTGCTGTCTCCTCCAGGCTCGGGCTTATCTTGTGGTCACGGCCAGACAGAGACACCTGCGAATGCTGTGGATTAGCACGCTGCCTGGGGTAAGGCGTTTAATGCAGTGCCCCAAGGATCCCAGGCTGAAGGCAGGCTGAGTTGTGAGGCTGAAGCAAGCTCAACGGAGGCATCTCAGGGCCTAGATTGAGATCAGTGACTTCTCAAAGCTGCCATATAAAACATTCAATGAAAGAGTCATTTGAGAGACACGGGTAAACAGGCTTTGATTACAATAGAAAAATGCGGAGTGTGTTTGTTCTGCTAAAAGTCTTGCTGAAACAACAACAATGCTTGTTGTTCGCTTTTTGTGTTGGAGATGCCATGTTGAATCTCTACTCTTAATTAATTTGGTGAGCACAGAGAGGGAGCGTTTGTCACCCCTGCTCTCGCCTGTTAGTGCTATTTGTCTCTGGGTGACCTTTGATTTCACACTGCATTGGTTTTCTCCCATTATGGACAAGAGGCGGTTTTTGCTGACAACAGAGGAAACCTTATCTTTTAAATAAGTAATTCCTCAACTGCTCAGTGAGTTCACCAGCAGCAAAATATTGGGATTGCTGAAAAGGCAGGCACAGAGGCACACTGGGGAAAAGATCTCCTCTCTATATGCTACACCACCTTCGCCTGACTCTCATTAAAAATTCCACAACGTAGTGTTTGAACAAGGCTTTCTACACAATAGTATCTTCTATACTACAATACTGCTTTTGTTTGTTGACATGATGAACTTGTAAATGTTTTTGCTTTCTTTTTTGCCTCAGGGAAGGCTTCAAAACTGGTCTCACGTTACATGCAGTATTGTACCACTGTGTCAGTTCTTTGGAGGCCCTGTGGTTAAGAGGTCTCTATGCGAGTCTATACGGACAGCTCTTGGTTTGGCATCTGTTCTGTGTGTGACTTATAAGGCACAGAGGGGGCAGGTTTACTGTTGTATTGTTGAGGGGTTTATGCAGTGGCACAATAGCTCCAGCCAGGCCTCCTTGGCACCAGTTAGGGCCCAGAGCTTTAGGTTTTTGGGAAGGGAGCATTGATTGGGGTGAAGGCTGGAGTGACTGAGAGGTGGGACGGGTGAGGGAATTGCAAGGGGATGGATGTGTTGGCACCTGGCTCTGTGGGTTCTGGCTGGATGCTGGAGCAGTCTCCAGTAACACTGATGCATCGCCATGAATTATATTATGCCTTGGCAGCTGCTTACTCCCAGATTCATCTTAGCAGTCATTGGGTTATTTATTTATTTGTTTCCACAATTTGTCAAAAAGAGTTCCTGTGTTACATAAAAAAACAACCTAACAAGATTAAAAAATGAGAAAGATTTAAAGTATTTTACCGAAATGGGTATTCGTGCAGGTAAAAGCATTATGACAGCTCGCAAATGTGTAGCAGCTATATTCTGATGGAGTGCTTTGTTTGAGCCCCAAATGTCATTGGGTGGAAAAAAAAAAAAAAGATTGTGTGGTAAAGCAGGAGACTTCTCTTTCTCTGAACACCTCTTGAACACCTGCCTGGAAACCTGCCGGGATAACACCTCATTCAATGGCTGCCTGCGAGCTGTAGCAGCTCAGGCTTTTGGAGATAGAAGTGATGCCTTGGGCCTTTTGTTCAACTCTGACATGGCTGTTCGGACACCTTTGTTCTGGAAGGAGAGGCCCATTCACAGCGTGCCCGGGGAACAAATTGAATCTGGTTGACAATTAATAGCCGTGCGGCATGTTTAATTAAGAGCATGTAGCCAGCGAGCGACGTGAGGGAGATAAACAGAGGAGAGCTGCACAGAGCCAGACTGGGCTCACAAAGGAGCAGGCCATTGGAGCGTCTGGCTGATCGATTCCCTACCGTCTGCAGAGAGCAGCCTTTTACAAAGAGCAGCCTGTGCCTCCCCTCTCAACAGGCCAAACTTTTAGAGGGGAGAGATGTGAGACTGATAATGCACACAAGGCAGATGAGAGTATGCAGATAGAGGCAGAAAAGTTGTAGAAAAGTTAGCTCAGTGAAAAAAAAGTGCGAGTGAAACCTATACAGCTGCACAGACGCACTTCAGTATTTGCTTCAGTTTGGTTAAAATGACCTTGAACATGATTACTGGTGTTGAGTGGTCATTGACTTTAGCCCGTGTGAATGGTTAGTGTTACATAGATGTCTGGTGTTGGGGTCTGATGTTGGGAGGCAAAACATGCATGCCGGCAAGCTGGTTTGACCTCAGACGCATGTGACCTTCACAGTCCGACATTCCCGTTATTGTAACATGAACGCAAAGCGGCGCAGAGCCAGGAAAGAGAGAGAGAGAGAGAGGGAACCACAGAGAGAGGTAGAGCACTTGACAGCTTGTCTGATTGGCCAAACAATACCAGCCATGGCCGGGCAATGCTATGGACACACACACATTCACACACATGCACTCAGACCCACTTCAATTAAAGAGAGCCCTCCTCCAGAACTAACAATCACATCAGTCAGCGAGATGGCAGGAGCTGAGAGGAGATAAAATGAGAGCAGTTCATGTGAGGATTTGACTGATGCTCTGTGTGTGCTTGCATTTAAAGTCATGGTGCCTATGTGTGTGTTATTGCTGGACATGTGTGTGCTGACAGGCGTACAGAGAGATGACAAGAGCAGAAAAGGGAGTTGCAGGAATGTAACATGTCCATGTAAGAATTAAAAATGTGTGTGTGTGTGTGTGTGTGTGTGTGTGTGTGTGTGTGTGTGTGTGTGTGTGTGTGTACAGGAAGTAGCAATAGAGGATAAAGGCATGAGTTTGACAGACAAAGGGTGATCCTTTCATGCTGACGAGTAGTTGGGGGGGAAAATACTTTCTGCCAGCTAATTGGCCTGAGCTGGAGATCTGGCCATCCCTTTGGTGAATTTTTCGGCTTGTCTTCATGTTTTCTCTCTGTCTCTAGAGCAGAGTGTGTCACTGTGTGTGGATGGACAGGACATTGTGTTTCATCCTGTTTCTCTTTCTGACATGTAGTCATTTAAAGACACAAAATATTGCCATTTAAAGGAAGACTGAACCCCATAACCAATTATATTATAAGCCAATATTGACCTATCAAAGGCATATCAGCACCTGTGTATACACTAACCGGTCACTTGACCTTATAATGTGGCTCCTCGTGTGGTGTTCTGCTGCTGTAGCCTATCTGCTTCAAGGTTGGACGTGTTGTGTTTTCAGAGTTGATCTTCTGCATACCTTGGTTAATTGAGTAACTGCCTTTCTATAATTTCTAACCACTCTGGCCATTCTTCTCTGACCTCTGGCATCAACAAGAGATTTGGCCCAGAGAACTGCTGCTCACTGGATATTTTCTCTTTTTCTGACGATTCTTTGCAAGCCCTAGAGATGGTTGTTAGATCAGCATTTTGTGAAATACTCAGACGTGCCTCCTGGCACCAACAACCATGCCACATTCAAAGTCCCTTAAATCACCTTTCTTCCTCATTGTGGTGCTCTGTTTGAACTTCGGTAGCTCGTCTTCACCAAGTGTCCATGCCTGAATGCATTGAGCTGCTGCTATGTGATTGGCTGAATACATACTTGTATACCTGTTCAACAAGCAGGTATACATGGCCACTGAGCGTATGTTCTCCAATATGCCATGTGAAAGCTTGGCTTGTAATCATGACCCTGTCACTCAAGATGACCTACAGTTGTGAACAGTATCATGGCATGTGAATTTATCCTTGGCACCTGGGTCATGTATTCTGAAAGGAGACATTGCAAATTAGGTTTTCCGCATTCTTTTCTGTTTTGAGCACCACACATAAGGTGGTTTTCGAGAGACGGCAGACATCTTGATGGCAGATTTCCTCAGCACTCAAATCACATCAAAACAAGGCAAGTTGATAGATGGCAGTGCAGGTTATAGGGGAAACATTTTTGTGATTTGGAACTGTCTCTTTAACACATAAGTCACCTTTTCTTCAATGCATTCTTTCGCCTCACTGTTCGTCCACATCCTCCTCCTCCTCCATCCTCTGCTTTGCTTCTCCTCCTCTTCCCTTTAACATGGTGAGCAAGCTTCATTTTGTATGTCAAAATTTGTTCTCCTGTCAGAACATTCTGCTTTTTGCAATTTAAGAGCTCTTTCACTGTAGCTGCATATTGAGAACAGGCTGAACCAAACACTATAAACTTTACATAACCCCACATATTCCCAGCAAAGCATGCTACTTATACAAGCCTGCACACACATAGTTGTACCATGTGCTCATAGGCATGTGCATAACTCAGTGGCAATAGATAGCTGCAATTTTGAAGGAAGACCTGTAGGTGGTTCTGGGGTGTGTCTTGGATTGAAAGTTAGAAATTGGTTTCATGCAAGGGTGCCCCAGTCATTTGGCTGCACTGAATAGGGGAATTCAGGGGATAATGCAGGCATTAATTGATTCTGGAGCCTGAAATAAATAGGCTTTCAGGCTCACATGAGAGAGAACTCTGCTCATTTGTGCCTTTCGAGGAAGACGGGGGAGTCTCTCCTCATCTCCCTTCTATGGATAGGTCCAGCAGGAGCATTAAAATGAAAGTTGACACCAGTTGATTGATATGAAGTGAATGGTGACCTTCTAGAATCCACTGTCACTTCATTTATGCGTGATAGCATCGCTCCTTGACTTTTGGGAAATTTGGGTGATATTTGAGGATATAGTGCTTAGATTCTTACAATGTCTCCACAGAGAGAAATCACACCTCAATTATATTTAGATGACATTTAATGCCCTCTCAGTGGATTTTCACTGCAATATCTTTCTCACACAAAGCATAAGAAAGCAACAAATGAAGCATTTATGTCTGTGCTCTATATCAAATTGTGAAATTACATTTGGAGTCAAACAGACTTGGCGACTGTTGGGCATACAATATGACATGGCACTTTCAATATCTGCTGTCTACCAAAACAAGAGCATCTGTCAAATGGAAGACATACAGTAAGAATTAGACAGAGGATACGCAGAGTGAACCACCTCTTCCAGTAAGTTTGACTGCTCCTGCAGGTTTCTTCCCGTCTTTTAGTGGACAGAAGTTGGGTTTGAGGGGGAGAAAAGTTCAGCAGCAGAGTGGGGTAACAGCCTGGAGTCTCGGCAGTGGGGCTGGGGTAAGGTCAGCATCATGGAGGCTCCGCCACTCTCCGTTCTCCTTGGTTGGGCTGTCAGCGGGGGGCAAACAGACATCCTGCTGCATAGATGATGAAGAGGACGTGCAGCGTGGACGCCAGAGGTCAGACAGCCACAGGGCGCCAGGAAGTGAACCTGGCCGCTTCCCGCCGCGCCCTGCAGCGTGCCAAAATGCATCCGCGTGCGCATGGATACACACTTTTTTTGCCCTGTTTACTAATGTAGGGCTCCATGTTTCCGCTGAGCCTCCAACACGTCTTAAAGTCTTGCCAGAAGTTAGAGCCCGAGGGAAGAGAGACAGAAAAAGAGAGAGGTGTAAAGGAATCATTACACAAGACACATCTCTCAAGGGTACAGCAGTAGGCGGTCCCATATGGGCTTTAGATCAGCAGGCACACACACATCTATAGCAACAACCACAGGGTCACAATGCTGCCTAATTATGGCTGACAAAGATGGATGTATTTCATCTCACTCAACTTTATGTCCAATTCTCATTCACTGTGTCCCTAACACACCACATGCTTCAGAACATTCCCACATAAACCCTTCTTGTGAGTCCTCCAGGTTTTCTTGTGCTCATTTAAACACCAATCCCTAACGTTTCTTCTCACATGTTTTCTATCTTTGCTGCTGCTTCTCTTCTATCTTTCCTGCTCTGTTTTAACATAGACACACGGGTGCTTCCATAAAAAATGCAACGAAATGTGGGACGTGCAGGCACAGTTGTATTGTCGGTGGCTGACCATTGTAGTCCTTCAGGGCCAAATAATTACATCCATTCAATGAACATCTGAGACAGCAGCCATGGCACCAAAGCCCAAACAATCCTGCTTCATGCCAGCTCCTTCCTGGTCCCTCTCTTTGTCTCTGTCCTGTTCTCCCTTCACCACACAACTGAAGCTTTAGAAGCAAAGGAAGTGGGAAGGGAGGCGGACTATTCTGCCTCCTCACACACTCAAATGAACAATAATAACTAAAATATATACGTGATATTGTATGTACCTAATATTTGATGTAAGATAGTTCAATTATATAAATGCTCCTTTTTTCCCACTAGCTGAGTCTTTCTGTAGCTGGCCCAGCAGAGCACTGTGAATCAAAATTGTGTGATTATGATATTTGTTTCATTTTAATTGTGTTTATTTTGTAAATAATGTTTTGGGGACATTTGGGGATATTAATTAAAAAAAAAACTCAAAAAAATAAAAAAATCTCAATGCCCCCCGCTGTCCCTCAGAAAAATGTGACTTCTCTTTTAGCTAGTTCTTTACTCAGTTAATTGATAAAGCTACTGCAGCTAATCCTAATTAAGTAACTTTTCTTCTGCTGCAGTGCTGCTGTATTTGTCTAATTGGTGCTAGTGGAATAGGGGGTTTTAATTGTTTTTTCAATTGACTATTTCTTAAAGCTGACAAATTTTAAGAATTGTAGAATGGGACTACTTGACAAGTGGACAGCTTAATTGGTTGCTGAACACTCGTTTTGTCTTTATAAAACACGGATGTATGACGCATGTTGAAGCAAACCAACCCACTGGGTTAGCTTCACTGCACCATGGCAGTAACTCTACACATCTCTGAGACTCTACTGGAGGGATTTAACACTTTTGATCCACAAGTATAGATAGATTACAGTGCTGTCTAAAATCCCACTGGTCTTCAGTTGGGTTTGGATCTCGTGACTTTAAAGGCTGCAACCATTGAGTGATCAAATGAGTTCAATGAGTACACAGCTTTGCAAACATTGCACACAACTCCTGTTACATAAATACCAATTATTTATACTGCATTGATAAAAATTTAAATTCCACTGATAGCAGGTACAGCCAATTGTAAAATCTCACCCCACATAGAGTAGGACCCTTCCTTCGCCACTGTTCTTCCTTATTGCTAAGTCTTCCATTTGCATTAAAGTATAGAGTCTATAGAAGTGATATAGTAAACAAAAAGGAGAGTGCTGGCGGAGCAGCTGCTGTGGGTTACATTGATTGTGGGAGCAGGGAGGCGTGCAGCACTGAAAAGCGTGAGGAGGCTCCCCAAGAGAGTGCCTCCTTTTTCAGAACAGTCTTATGACCAGCATGCCAAGCGGAAATGTGAAGAGAGGCATTGACCAACTACTGGAAAACATCTAAGCTATCCAGGATCAATGCCAAATTGATCCCAGAACTATGTATAATGTAGAGCAGTGGATGGCTTGTCTCGCACGTCTCACCTCCTGTATGCTGAGAGTGAGAGCTCGGCCACAGGACTGAGCAACTAGATGGAGAAACAGAAGAAAATGTTTTGAGGTAACAACACGATCGGGCCTTTATAGCGAAGGTGTACACATGTGCATGACAATAATTTCTTTGGAGCTCTCAGGATATTGCTCAGCCATGATGATGCACTTTCTGTTTTTTAAATCGATCAGCTGCCGAAACACATGGTGGTTTGTGGTTGTGGGTAAGGTAGAGCAGAACAACTTGCTGTTGCTTTTTCACAGTGCAGCAACAGAGTGGACACAGTGTGATTGCCACCCCTCCCTTTTAGCATGGGCCATCCCTGGGAAGCCCCATGCAGGTCCTAATGAGCAGTATGCTGGAGAGGGCATCTTTTTAACCCAGCACAGGGACTCATAGAACAGCCTCACTCCTCTTCAACAGATGCCAAGTGCAGCTGTCAACAGCTCTATGCTCTATTGTTGCTTACTTTCACTTTCTCAACTCTCTCTCACTCTCCTACGTCTCTGTATCTTCCTCTCTTTCTCCCCCTTCCTATGTCCTGACCGTTTGCCTTCATAGCAGATCCAGTGCATCCTATTATGAGCCATGCTCATCTTAAAGGCTAGCTGGAGGTTACAGCTTGCTAAAATGGACTCACTCTACCTCACTACTTTCCCCGAGCTTAAAAGAGTAATATGGCCATATGAGATTACATAGATACAGTGTGTGATACATTATTGCTAGAGCATTAAGAATTCATGAAGTATAAACAAAAAAAAGCCCAAAATGATTCAGCAAAGGCGCTTCTGCTTGCAGAATCGAACCGAAGCGCTCTTTTTTTAATCACCATACCTTCACGCTTCTCCTGTTTTAAATGCATTTATCATTGTCATGGGAAAAAAAAACTTTCAACTTTGTTCCTTCTCTCTCGTTTTTGATTATCCTCTCCCATTTTCAGTAACTCTCCCACCCTCCGTCTCCATCCCTTTCTTTAGTGCCAGTCTCTATCTCTTCTGTGTCTAATTGCATTTGAATTTTTTCTAGTGTAATCTCGTGATAGCCCAGAGCTTCAGCAAACCCCCTCCACCCCTCCGCAAATCCCCGCCAGTCCATTTGTGCCCGGCCCTGGGCAGGTTGGTTTCCTGGGCTGCCCTGGAGGAAATATCAGATGACCTGGCACTCCACAGCCAAACCCAGGTCATCAGGGAGGGCTCCTTTCACCGTATCCATCCCATGGCCCCCTCTCATCCACTTCCTGCTTTCAAGTGCAGGGCAAGGTCAAAGCTTTGAGGATGCATTCCCCAGACTTTACCACGAGGCAGGCTGGAGGCGCTGTACTCTTCTCTCTTCTCAGACTTTACTCCATCTATTCTTTCGCATCTTCCTGCTCTCATATTCATTTCATTAGCTCAAGCTTTTACTGCAATCAATACTGTTGCTAAAGTTAGTTTTTCTAATACAGCTATTCATTAAGTGCCTTTTCATTAGTGTCACTAGAGCACCAGTATAATTGGAATAATACTGTAATGGACAAACATATGCTGTAATTGTGGAATCCTCTTTTTGGGGTGATGAAGATTTAAATGGCTGAGCTCACAAAGAATGAGTCAGTACTTCATGTTTTTACATAATGTGTCTGGTAAATCCTGCGTTTTAAAAACTGAGATTAAATTCTCAGACAATGATGTAACTGTTGGTATTTTAATGTAGGGGTGGCACAGAAGGGAATGTGCTTCAGGGTTTTGTCCTCCCAGCTGTGTATCGTTCCCACCTCTCATTTTCTGTCAGCTCAAATGCGCTGTGGATGCAGAAGGAGAGGAGAGACATTATGGATGGTGTTTAGAGACAGGTGTCTGATGCGTCCTGAGATAATGCCAAAAGACTCCTATCTCTCCTTCTAATGGAACAGCGACAGTTGTTTCAAGTGATCAGGTCTGTCAGCCAAATGCTGGAGCATTGGTCCTCTCAACGCCTCGCTTTTGTCCCATAAATCAAAGTTGCTCGTGAGAGAGAGAATCAGAGGGAACAGCAAAACAATCTAGCCTCAGGTCATCCCGGGACAGTGACTCTACCATAGAATATCTCCATCAAACATTGGCTTTATGTTTGAATGACTCTTGTGTAGCAAGAAAGGGTGAGGGTCGAATGAAATCCGTCTGATCGGGTCTCCAAACATCTGCTCCTGAAATTGTCATTACAACTAACTTTGACACAATCAAAAAGCGAGATAAGTCAAATAGTGTTTATTTTCTCAGAGTTTATTGCTCCTGCTCCCACGTCCCCCTTCCATTGTGCAAAGAAGTGGAATGGGATGAATATGTTAGTGTCATCTCCAATTTCAAATAGGTAGACATTTCAAAAGCTGATTCTCTCTGGAGAAAATGTTGTACCTCTAGAGTGAAAATATCATCTGAAAGGCGAGACAGTAAAAGCCAGTCATCTCAAAATGAAAATTTTCTTATGGTGGCTTTCCTTTTCACCTCAGCAGTTATGGGAAAGGGGAAAAAAAGAAATGAGAGTGAGTCAAAGTCAGATTGGAGAAGAGGTGTGGAGGCTATGAGAAGAGAGAACCAGAGGGGAGACACAGTGATGAGTACGGGAGTGACACCTCCTGAAGAGCATGTTAATAACGTGCCAGGCCCAGGCAGGTAACCAGTAATCAGACCCTCTGATTGTAACGCGGAAGACAGAAACACACACATAAACACTCTCGGCTCTCCATCTCCATCAGCCCTGTAACTGCTAGACTGCTCCGTCATGTTCTGGGGCGGCCCCCTGTGCTAACAGTGTGTCGCAGCTTTTACAGAGACAAAAGAAACAAATGAGATGGCTGGGTTACAACAAACAGCTCCGGGTTGTTCTTTCCCCTGGAAAATGAAAGGCCCTTTTTTGCAACCACCGTGTCAATTAGAGGAGGTATTGCTCACTCTCTGGTTCACTGGTAGCCTGCACTGATTGTTATTTATTCAGATCAGGCTCGGAAGGGGTTTGCGTCAATTTAAGCTGTGCAGAATACAGCTCTTATTGCTATATTTCAACAGCACCTTGAGATAAAACCCCAGCTAAGATCATGTCAACGGGGAGGCTGAGGCATAAAGGAAGGAAGTACAAACAGCCTTCCACGAGCAGGATTTTGACCTAGGAGGTGGAGAGAGGTAGGAGCTTTGTGTACACAGGGCCTCTTCTGAATATTTCCCCAGTGAGGGAGAGCAGGCCAGAGGCACTGAGGTCAGCAGATAGAGTCCGGAGCCCATTGACAGCTGCTGGTTTGACTTTGATGCACCATCAGTGTTCAGCACACCGCTTCCCCCGCCACCCCTCTTGCACTAACCCGCAAGCGTGTTTGTTCAACCTGAACGCACGCTAGCCTCTCATTATGCCGCCCATGCAAACTTTGTCTCTTTGCAGCTGTTTAATGGCTGCACGTCTGTTTTTGTTTGTTTCCTCACCATAAGATTATTGCACCTTTATGGTTGGTCGGGGGGTTGGAATAATCCCTGGCATCTGTTCAGAGAGGGAGGGGTGCGCAAAGAGCCAGAGGTAGAAGCTCACTTTTTTTTCTTTTTTTTTTTTTTAAATACGAGACCATGCGGCCCCCTATTTCATCCTCTGCCACTGGGGCTGGGGCTGTGGCTGTTTTTTTAAAGAAGGAGTGATGGAAGGGGCAATGTGCTAACAGGCACAGAGGTCACTGAAGGAGCTTCCCGCTGTCGTTTATCCCTCCCAAAATGGGAACAGAATAGCAGGGATTAATCTAATCACTGCTGCGTTAGTCTAATTTACTTACAAATATATGCAGAGAAGTAACTTTATCGTGACCCTAATAGTGAAGCTGTATTTTTTCTTTCTCTGTGAACATAGTAATTGTTGTTGGCCCAGCCAACATTAGACTTTCTCAAAAGAACAAGATTTTTTTTTCTCAGTCCATCAACAAGGTGGTGGACTGTGGCTTTTGTTACACTTTTCACAGCTTTATTGTTTTGGGTTTTTTTTTTGTCATACAGCAGAAGTTATAAAGGAGATGAGCAGCCTCGAGCTGCTCTTGACAGCCTCATCCCCTTCCTATCTTTTTCTCAATTCAAGACTCCATCTTGTCATGGCTTCACTGCCTCCGGTCATTATGGCAGGAGAACAGGAAGTTAATCAACGCAGCATTATCTCCCAGCCTGCACCTGGAGGCAAGGGTGCCAGTCATGCTGCCACCCCCTCTCTGTTGGGACCCCTGCCAGGCTGGGAACCCCTCACACCGCAGTGCCCTGTAGCGTCCCTATGGGCTATCGCCAGTGTGCTGTGTCTCTGTGCCAGGTCACACTTGTGACACAGCCTTGATGCGGCAATGGGAGCCGTCTTGTGGTGGTGCATAGTTGTGCAATGTCTGTGTGTGCTTGCAAACAGTAAAGGAGGAAGAAAAACTGGCTCGTATTTTTCCATCACTTCGTGCTACCACATGCCTCATTTTTCTGCTATAGAGAAATCTGCCGTAATCAGAGGCATTACTGCCCCATGTGGACAGTCGGTGTACAAGCATAGAGCCCCAGAAGAGGCTTTTTTCAAACTCAAGCACAAACCAAACGAGACAATATTTGAACAACATATTCACACTTAAAGGTTTGTTGACACTCCAACATGAGCAGAGATGCGCATCCTTAGAAACTAAACAGATATTTTTGTGGGAGATGGCAGCAGGTCTGTCCTTGTGTCTTGCTCTCTCTAACAGTCTGAGGAGCTGACAAATGTTCTTGCTGAAGAGTGAATTGCTGGCTGTCGCTGGTAATCATTAGGTTGTCTACCAGCATCCAAAGTGCTTTTATTTCTGCCCATTAGTTTGGTGAGAAAATGGCCGGGTATGGTCGAGCGTGTTCGCCCTTACACTCAGACTGATGCAGTAGGCAGGGCAAGCATGGGAAACATGAAAGTGTTTGAAGTATCTCTATTTATACCCGGGGCAGTTTGGGCTTTTTTTTTTTTTTTTTTTTTTTTTTTTTACTTCAGTGTCTTTCGCATCTCTTTGTACACAACTGACTCCAAAAGATCAACAGCCTTTACTGAAGTAGCAGTACACACACATGTCAATATTGTGAGACTGGCATGTAATTATTATTCAAAGGTTAAAGAGTGGATTGATCCATAGAGGAGTGTCAAGGGCAGATCAAAGGGATTTGGGGGAGGATCGGACCAAAAATGTTAAAAGCTGCTCACTCTCAAACACAGAGACATCAATCTTTCTGAGAGCACCTTGATGTCCTCAGAGGAGAACTTGATCAAAGCTTTCGTAACAAAGATGGTCTCAGAAGATGATCTGACCTCAGCTGCATTCCACTTCTGTCTTTCACTTTACTTTTACCAGTCTCCATTTACCTGCCTGAGCTCCACAGCACTGCCCCTGTTTCCGTCTTTCCTGTGTTTGTGCTGCTGGTTAGCCTGTCTGAATATCAATGAAGCAGTCTCACCGATGTATTACAAACACAAGAGAACAGTGATTAAAGATGACATATCTAAGCCTCACTCTCTTCCTCTCTCCTCTCTTCTCTTTTTCACAGGAGATCGCAGCTTACTTGATAACATTTGAAAAGCATGAAGAATGGCTAACGACATCCCCTAAAACAAGGTAAGACAATTACACTTCTGCCCTCTTTTAAAACAAAAGTTAAGATTCATAGCCCTAAAAGTATTCGATTCATCGAGCCGAAATTTCCATTTTTAGTTTTGCATATTTTTTTCTTCAAGACCATTTCCCTTATGCACTGCTTTCAGCCTCCTTCAACTTTAGTTTAGGATGTTTAATATTACAGGCTGCTGATGGCTGTTCTGAAAAGTTCCCAGTTTCCAGATAAATGATAGAATATTAATATTGACTAATAATTGCCTTTTAGCAAGCCAATTACCATAACATGCACTGGTGCAGCATTTTGCTTTGAATGCTATGTTAATGTGTTCCTATCTGTCTGCACATTCACCACTCCACTAATAACACTGTTGAAGCTGGAGGTGTTTGTCTGGGTCAGGCGTTACACCTACATGCGGAACAAAATGCCAAGAGCTACTGTAATGTTTGAAATAGAATATGGGTGCCAACATTGCAATTAATTTATTTTGTTAATGTACGCAGATACTGTACATATAGGGCCAATTTGCAAATGAAGAACACATTCACCTTGGCTTTTCTGTGAACACGTGATTTTTAATGTCAGCAAATGAATGAGTTTTGCAGCAATGACTCTGATGTAATTATCTAATCTGTAAAGTATAATAATTAATAATGCATGTAGCTTTGTAATAGCATTTCTCTATGTTTGACAGTAGTGGACAGCTCTTTGTTTGAATAGCTGGTTAATCTCTTCATCATGGGATTGACATTCTTGGCCTCTTTTGGACTGTCTCGGATTTTTACTGATGCAATAGCTGGACTACACAATCATTTCACCCACTACAGCAACTGCAGGCTGTAAACGCAATGTCCCCTTTACTCAAGTTTACATTTTCATGCATTTCAAATCAGCTCGATATGTTAAACCTTTCTTTCTCTTTTTCTGCAAACTGGACTAGCTATGCTGGCATTATTAGCAGTCCTCATCCATGTGTAAATGGACCCTGGGCTCACTGACATAGAACCCATTCCTCTCGTCCCTCTCCCCACCCCTCCTCTCCTCTGCTGCCTCGGAGGGACATTGATAATAGTTCTGCATAAAGACACTGCCAATTAGAATATATTCTCTGGTGTAATTATGGAGCATGGGCCAAAAGAGCACTGAGCTCACCTGTTTTTTTTTTGTTTTTTTTTTTTATTAAGAATGTCCTCTACTTCACTACTCACCAAAAATGAAACCGACTTTAGACAGTATTTGATGTGTCCTGCAATGACTCACCCTTATTACTCTCCCATGAACATACAGATGCTTTAATCTTGTTGTAGTGCAGTATATGGCATTAAGAAACATAAAAAAGGACTAAGTTTAAAAAAAAAAAAGGAAGCTGTGAGGGCTGCTGGAGCATTACAAATGTCAGAGTGCATCCTCGGGCACAAGACAGCCTAAAAATCACACTTCTGTGAGTTGTGATAGACTTTTGATCCAGTGACTTTCTAGTTAAATGGTCCTCAGGATGCTCACGGCTGCCGTCTGTCACCACTGGCTGTCTGTTGCATTGGTCTCAGCTGCCACTGTGTTCAGTGAATTCAACCCCATGTCATGTCTCAGAGCAGGTGCTGATATCTCAGCAAACATGTCACCAGGGAGCATCCCCTTGTGTATACCTGAGATCACCCGACAACACAACAACACATTCTATGTTTTAGAGGAGCCATCACTGCAAGACAAGATATGTGTGTTTCCTGTATGTGTGTGTTTTGTGTCAAGAAGGAGGTTAGGAAGTGTTTGTGTTTTCCCAGATGTCAGTGAAAAGGTGCTGTGTAGTGATGGATGTTGGGGCCAGGAGAGGTTGGGGGGGAGTGAAAGGGTGCAGCATATACATGTGATTGATGGGCGATGATTGACGGCTGGCCTCTGTATGAAAAGCTTTCTACTCAAGGTCACGGGTGAAAGGTCAAACTCGGGACACCTGTGGTTAAGTGCTGCCTTATCATTTGTCATCACACAACTTCGGCGTGCATGTGTGTGTGCATCTGATTGTGGACGTGCTGTCTGAATGTCTGTGTGTGGGTTGACCCCTGTGGGGAATAGGCTAAGTAGGCTAATTTTCCCTCTGCCAGCGCCTGTAGACAGGGTCAGCGGGGCATGATGGGAGGCAGAGATAAGCAGCAGGGTCATACACGGAGAGGCAGCGCACTGCATGGCTGCACCACATGCATGTAACAACTCTGACACATGCAGGTCGTAAACATGGGAGTGGGCCACAGCCAGAGCTCAAGGAGCTGACGCTAGCTGTTTGACCAAGGTGACACGCGATGCAGGACATGCCCTGAATAGAGATGGCATCCTGTCAACACAAGGAAGATGAGATGAAGTGGACCAATTACATGCATGCACTGATGTGTTTTACGAGGCTAATGCACATCAGCCAGGCTCATACAGTAACAGTGCAGCCAGAGCTGTCTTTTGTTTGGGTCTGTTTCTGTTTGTTTATCATTTTAAAATCTGAAGCGTGCCAGGGGAGAGTGGTGGTATGCTGAGTGATTGATGTGCCTAGCTCTAGTAATACACATTCCTTTTCAGATAGGAAGTGCAACAGTGCTTAAAATCAATAGCAGTGTTCTCCCACTGACTGCTTGAACAGCACTACAGCTAATTCGGGCCGCACCTGTCAGTGCTGGGGAAATCTTTCCCTACTTGGGCCTTACACTTTAATTTACACCCACAGCCTCGCTGGCTTCCATTTCCATTAAAGGGAGAGCCTGGCATTATGGCTTTAATGAAGGCCGCGGCCAGGCTGTGATTTAAGATGGCCGTTACCCCGCACCTTCACTCCACAGGAGGGAACACACTTAAAGGGACAATTAGGATTTTCCTCTCCTACATCCTTCCAGATAGCCATACTCATTCTTTCCATTTTCCTTTTTAAAGATGTGTCCATGATGCTTCAGCTGATGGGATCTGAGGTGCCTGTGGGAGGAGAGTGAAAACAGAGGGAACGCACAGAGGCACTGTGGGTCCAAATCTCAACAATAACATTTGATTTGACCTCATCATGGGCGTTACATTGAGCTCCTGTTGAGAGCAGGCATTTGTTGTCCATCATAAATGACACAAATGTCTCCTTGAGGGGCTCTTTCAGAGGTGTTTGTATGCTGACAGATGGAGAAACGATTGACTAGAGGGTGTCACAGATTGGTCAGCCCAAAGAGGTAATGGACACCTGTGTGTCGTATAGAGATAGCTCGTTATCCTGAGCATCCCCTAAATGGCGCACGGTTTCATGAGTGGAGCAGTCGCACATTAGTGTTTCTTTTCTCCACTGTTTGTTTTATAGCAGTGGTTAACAGCAACCCATCTCAAAACAGAGTGTGCTTCTACGCCTGTCATCCAGAGCTGTGTGTATATGTGTGTCTCTGTGTGTGTGTACTTGTGTTATCTTCTGTCTTGCATAAAATGCAAACATACAGTAGACTTGTTATAGCTGTTGGAGAATTGAAGTGGTGAGCTATGTCAGCCATTTGCTTTGACTTCTATACAATTTTAGAACACACAAATTTATCCATGTGCTTGCATGACCACAGAACACGTACACACGCACACAAACATTGTATATTGAAACTATCAAACAATAAGCACCAGTCCTTGGAGGGCCCCGCAATGACACTGAACCTAGCCGCCCCCACGTCCCAGCGCAATAGCCCTCTCTCCTCCCACATCCACATCCACAGCAACAGCAGCAGCACTCCAAAATGAAACCGAGTCCCTTTAGACAGCTTCCAAAGACAATGCTTTTATTAAAACCTACAGCAGCGGCGCCACCCCAGAGGCGCGGGCACACCAACAACAGAGGAGAGCAGAACTGAGAGGCAGCCTGAAATCTACTAATGACTGTTTGTTTGCTATTGTGTATGGTGTTTTCTATTGTGTATGTAGCCTGTGAATTGTGTGAGTGAGGGAGAAGTAGATGGAGGGGACTGTGTGTTTGAGTGTGTATACATACACAAATACATGACTGTGCGTGACTACGCATTTTAAAAAAGCATTGTGGATGAACATATGCAGGCATTTCTGAATGTATTGAGATGGCATGTATGTGCATAATTTCCAGTGAAACTGTGCAGATGTGATTTGAATTAGAAATTGAGTGCTTCTGTATGTCTGAGAGAGAGAGTTGGTGTCTGGGTGAGTCTGCCACTGTGAATAAGACCTCCCTAGGCCTATGTGTAAACTCTGTTTCTGTCACCTAGTCTGGCACATGGTGTGAGGAAGTGGGCTTTCTGTGTATGTGTGTATAAGTGGGGGTCGGGGCTGATGTGTAGGATGTGCCTTAGAAGGGCGTTTGATAGTGTTTGGTCCTAATGCTTTGTGGCACTCGTTGGCTGGCAGAGTTTCAGAGGAGAGTGGAAAAGGACAGGAACAGCAGGAGAGAGAGAGAGCAGGAGAGGGGAGGGAGGGCACAAAGAAAGAGGCATAGAAACATAACAAAGGCATAAAAGATAGAGAGGTATTGGATAAGATCACATTAAAATGAAGACAGGAGGACATATGGCACTGAATCAAGCCAACAAGTCAAGTAAATGTGGAGGGAGGTGAAATGATGTGATTCGCTGCTTGTCCTTCTTCGCTTCTGTTGTTTGCTTTTTTTTTTTTAATCCCAACTCATCATGAGTAAAAGTTTAGTTTGTTGCATAGTGACACTTCTCCCCTGGCTGCCCCATTCTGTCGGGCCCTGGAGGACACTGTCCCACGCTGCTTCCAACCAGTCAACAGCCCTGACAAGGACAGCTTTGCCCACCTGGGGCCTTGTGAGCTGGGTGAAATAAAGCCCACCGGGGAAAACAGAGAGGACAGGAGTGAGGTGAACCCAGAGAGCATGAGGTAAGAGTGAATGAAAGAGAAACAATGAAAAATAGCCATCGAAGGAAGAGTGAATATGATGGAGCGGGAGCAGTTTAGAAAATGGAAACATGTCGATAAGAGAAGCGAATGGACGAGATGGAGATGGGAGGAATAGTGATGGATGGGGTGAGGAGAAGAAGAAATGAAGGGGGGGGGGGATTTACGCAAACAGACGAAAGAGCGGTAGAAAGATGGAATAGAGGGGGATTGAGCTGACATAGGGTGAGGGAGAGAAAAAAAAGAAAAAATAGAGTGGGTAAACAGCAGATAGAGATGGAGGGAGGTGAGCAATGGATTCAACTGACAGACAGAGAAAAGTCCTGTGGTTTTGGGGCATGGGAGAGAGAATGCAAACGGTCAATAGATTACAGCTAGTGCTGGGCCGAGTGCCTGGGCCTCAGACTCCTAGCCAACTTAATAGTGCCTCTTGTTTGTCTGTCCTCTAAAGTAATGCCCAAGCCGAGCCCAGGGAAGCAGCCTGAGCCTGAGGCTAGTGGAAATGGACAGGGGACTAGATATATGTTAGTTCTCATCCCAGCTGCTGTATATTACCCTGGCCAGCTTGCCCACCGGAGACTATTCAATAGAACATAGAACATCATCTAGCTTTATCGCCTTTATTCCCTCTGCACCCACCAGGACTGCTGCTGAAGGCCAGGAAGGGCAGTATCTGCTCGAAGAATTAATCCTTTTTATTATGTGTCCTTTTTGTATGATAATAGACATTGAAGTGTATAGAATGTTTTTACCTGTGTGCCTGTGTCACTTTTTTAAAAGAGCTCAGAAGTAAAGGATACTTAGTTCTGTGATGCTATGGTTATACAATCTAAGGAGTGTTGCACAGCTCACATAAAAGAAGAAACATGAAAAACAAACTGGCCTAGCCTCACTCAGTATGCCAATATGGAGGAGGAGGTGGTGGGGAGTAAGGAGTGGAGCCAGTGGCTGGCCACAGGAGAGAGGGGATAAATAAATAGAGGAGGAAGTTGATGTCAAGCAGGTGTTCAAGGAGAAAGTGTCAGCCAAGCGGGCCGAGATGGGGAGAAGTGCTGCCTCTGCAGCCTGATAATAAAGACTTAATTCAATTAGCGCTTCTGCACCGGTGAGCAGCGTGCAAGCTGGCTGTCATGGAGCGGGCCATAGACACAGCAGAGCACACCCTCAGCCACCTAGACACAGAGACAACCAGCCCTACACCGACCCAGCACTTCACTGTGTTCTCTCTCTCTCTCTCTCTCTCTCTCTCTCTCTCTCTCTCTCTCTCTCTCACACACACACACACACACACAAACTTAACGTATTATTCACACCTGAGTCACTGAGCAGTCCAGACACTAAACCCTGCCTACACATCTCTCCTACACACACACTGACACTCTCAACATACAGACACACTGCCTCATTTCTCACCCTCGTCCCTCCCTACAAACTAAACTCTCTTCACCTCCTTGATTTTCTATTTTCAACCCCCCCTCTGCTCTCCACCCCCTCTTGTACCGTCCTCTTCCACCTCGTCATTCTGCTCTGTTGGTGCAGAGTGGCCGTATGTTGGACAGAATGGTGAGGATTGTGACTGTGAGTCCCTATTTTCAGCCCGTCACGCCCTGGTGCCCAGTTGGGTGCTGTCCTGTAGGCATATGGTGTAGCGGATCCTGGATCCTGGGCCCTTAGAAAGCTCTAGGGGGCATTTTTGTCAAAAAACAGTCTTGTCCCACGCGCCTTCCCCATGTCATAGCCTGGAATCTGGTCTACCTCTCTGGGATTTGGGTGGGTTCCGAGAATGCCTCTTCCGGACTGGTCACTCTGTGGTCCCATGGGTGGCCCGGTAGCACCAGGGTGCAATGTACAGTGAGGTCTTAAAAGCTCCCACACACACAGGAAGGAGGAGGAAGGGGGGAGGAAGAACAGGAAGTGGCAGAGGAACAAGAGGAGGAGGAGGAGGAGGAAGGGAAAGGACAGGACACACGGCGTCAGTGATACCGTTTGCTGTTATGTAAAGAGAAGGAGAAAATAGGTCCTGGATGACTGCCAGAGAGCTGGGTGAATCACCAGCAAAGAACAGGCACGACATGGACGCACAAACACACACACACAAACACACACACACACACACACACACACACACACACACACACACACACACACACACACACACAC
>JAOWBC010001714.1:20418714-20432335 GCA_028566105.1 Hypoplectrus providencianus
CACAAACACACACACACACACACACACACACACACACACACACACACACACACACACACACACACACACACACACAGGCACACATTCTGTCCCATTTCTTCGCCCCAGCTGAGCTTCACAGTACAGGAAGTACAACGGATGATGAGTTGCCACGTGGCAGCGTTCAGTGTGTAAAAAACGGCAAACAGCAAGACTGACCCCTTCATAGCTTCTTCACCCGGTCCCTATAACAATGCCTCATTTATACTGATCACAAATAAACACACATACACAGACACACACCCTATTTACTTGACCTTTGACCTCCACCCAGTCGTAATCTGGAAACCACATATACCTTTGAATCTAAACTAATCCAAAAATTAGTTGAATGTGAATGACTCTGAATCATTGCAACCCGTCCTGGATGTGACCCCTGACAATGACTCAAACATGCTTTATTCATGTGATCACCACCACACGTTGTAAATGTGATGATCTCTCCATTCTCACTATCAGTTCTTTTGCAAACACTTTAAAAAATACCTTTGGCACCAAAACCACTTGCAAAAGGCTTAAAACACACTTATTATTACCACTGATCACACAAACACTGATTTTGAGTTTAAAGTCCTATTGGGTATTCCTATCCTACTCCCCTCCTGTCCACCTGGTTAGGGTTAGGGTATCTGTCCTTCTTATACCATCACTGAACAATAAAAAGTTGCAGATTAACATATTTGCAGTTTTCAGAAATGTCTTATTTGTTGTGACTAGGCTTTTGACTTTCACCCAGCGGGTTTGCACAGTTTATTTCCATCACTTCCTTTATATCTCTCTATTTGATTTTCTTTGTTTGTTCTTGTTACCTAGCCATGCGGGCTGGTGCTCCCAAAATAGTGCTGGCTCACTGGGCATGAAACACTCTGGGTATTTTCCTACCTGTCTCAATCTGGAAGACACTAAGCCTGCTGACTCTAATGAGACGTCTTCATTTCTGTAGATTTATATTAGATAGACACCCCTCCTCATTGCGTCAGTCAGTAATTTACCCCAGACCCTTACTAGTACTTTAACTGCTTTATTAAAGATGAGAGAGGATGGAGTGGGTGGAATGTGGAGGATAACCATGTATTAATTTTGCATCAGTGAATTAATCAATTCAAATATAAGTCAATTGATAAATTATTCAGATCTTTTTTGTCGCATTTGAGAGGAGTGCACAGAAGGAAAGGTGAGAACCATTTCAGATTGGGTAATTAATATTCATAACTCTTTTTTAATGAAGTAAGAAAAATAGCTATCAATTTAATATCAAGTTTTTTTTTAACAATACCATAATTAAAACGTTTGAGAGAGACAATTCCCAAGATGATAGAATTCCCTACAATTAAAAGCAAAGGGTTTGATTTCTTATCCTCCTTGTCTCTCTCAGCTTGTTGTAATAGCTGCTACCATCCAAGTTTTTTTTTTCTTACATGACTGCTTGACTGATAGAACTCTGAAGGAGATGAATGAATAGGAAGATGATGAATCTCCCTTATCCACCCAGTAAGCAAAGATAATTAACAAGCCAGTGCAAAAAGTGTGACCTCCACCTGCAACCCACCAATGCCTTGCTGAGAAGTCTTGTGTTTGTTTACTGTATTTTAGATTTTTCATCATTTCTCAGTGCAGTCCTTCATCTTTATTTTTTTTCTGTTTGCTAGAGGGCGGTGCTCGGGAGAGTTATGGAGACAGGTCAGCCAAGATTTAAAGTAGTCCTGCGCCTGACCCAAAGCAAAGCACTGCTGGATACATTAACATGATAGCGATATGATTATGTCGGAATGGACATGAAGGGTTTCAATTATTTACAGGTGATGTGCACGTTGAATTGGCAATGAAGTGGCTCGTAAATTACCCCCTCTGTCTAATCAAGCCTCCAGCAGAATAATGGAGAAAGAACTGCCAAGCTCTCTCTCTCTCTCTCTCTCTCTCTCTCTCTCTCTCTTTCTTTCTTTCTTTCTTTCTTTCTTCAGTGTTTTGGGTGGGGAGCAGGGGTTGGCTACTTCACAGTGGGATGATGACACTCCCCAAATGACATTGGTTGAAAGGCAAGAAATGTGCCAGTGAGCGCAGGTTTAAAACCTCTCCACTTCATCACTGCTCAGTGCTTTACTGCGCTTTATGTCACCAGACAATGATACAGTGACAGCCAAGCATCAAAATGTGCAGCACCAGCACCTAATGTGTGCCTTGGTTTTGTGCCTGAAAGAGAGGAGAGTATGAGACAGACATAGAGACACATTGAGAGAGAGAGAAAAGAGAGAGAGAGAGAGAGAGAGAAAACCAGACAGGAAAATAGAGGGCTGCTGTAAAGGTTGGCATGGATCCGCTCCAATGCAGCCTTCCCAACAGTAGCAACACTGTTCAGACAAAACACAGCCAGCCACCAGTCGCTGGCTCCTCTCTAGCATCTTCTTCTGAGGCCTGTGGTGTGAGATCCTGCTCAGTTGACTGATGGCCTCTTTGATTAAAAGAAATCAAATGCCAAAGAGTTTAATAGCCTGTTTTAATGTGTCTCCTGTGAGTATGCGGAATTTCTTGCATATCCTGCTGATATGCAGACCTGGCACGATTGATGCAACCTACCATCTCTAACCACCACGGAGAGCAGCCTAACAGTATGTGTCAGGTCACCTGTCTTTTTTCTCTGAATTCCCTTTAAAAGGGGCAGGAGAACTTCAGGGTTGGAAAAATACCAACAGCACTCCATGACCACTCTTAGTACTTTTGTGTGGTGGTACAAACTCTGAAAAATGAAAATGTACAGTTACATAGGAAATTATGTTTTATATCAAAAAGCATTTTTTGCAAGAACTGTATTGCTAAAAAAAAAAAAGGATATAGAAGCTCTGTGTTTATCTGAGAGGTCACAATTGCCATTTTTTTTACAGTAAGATGCAGTTTTTCTTCTTTTCTTTTTTTTAAAAAAGGGGGGCTTACTACAATTAAACGGCTACCATGGGCTCATTGAATCTACAAGTCTCTGCCTTACAGTAGAGATCAGTTGAATTTAATTAAATTAAATTTGAATTTAAATTTGAATTCCAAGACTGTTCAGGGACCATAAATGCAAAAATATCCAGAAAACTATGGTGAAAATATTTGTACCGCCTGGACAAATCTTCATGGTTTTGTTCCAAAGCAGCAAGACTTAAGCATAGAGTGAACGTTTCTGTTCTGTAGGTACCTACCTAACATATTTTCACTGACTTAGGTTGAAGGTCAAAGAAGCTATAAGGAAATAGCTGTGTGAGTTTTTCCTGCTCCAAAGCATTATTTAGCCCTCTTCCTGACAAGGTATCATCACATGTTTGGTACTGAATTCCTTCATGTTTCATATAATGCCATTGTTCAGAAGCAGTACGACTGATCTACCTCCAGCATCTGAAGGATAGAAACTCACCTGGTCTCACCAGTGGGCTGCTGGATTGTTAATGGAGACCACCATGTTTACCTTGGTGCTGTATGAGTTTTTTATGCAGCCCAACCCATTGTAACAAACACAGAGAAATTCTCAACTGCATTGGGTAATTGTATATGAAACCTATTTTAAGGAAACAAAGACAGGGATTCGCCTTCCCCACCCACCACCATCACAATCCATAATCACCTTAGGCGGTTTACAGTAGAAAGAGGAGAGGGAGAGAAAAGAGTGCTAGAAATGACAGGAAGATGGAGAGGCAAAGGGGAAGTGAGATAAAAGTGAAATGTAATGGAGAGAGAGTACCACCTACCGTTCTGGTGTCCTCTGGCAGAGAGAATCATTTTTAGGGGAAGACTGGGTGGTCTGTTCTCAGCCAGAGCCTTAGCTGTCTCTCCCTCTCTCTCTCTTCCCCCGAAGAAGTGAATCTGGGGTGATAGCACCCACAATTAGGGCATGAGAGGATTAGTGGCGAGTGGGAAGGTGGTTGGGGGCTGTTTTTTGTTTGTGTGCTTACTATTCCCTGCTACGCATTGTGGCAGTGGATCTACAATTTTTTTTTCAATCCCCATGTTTTCAAAAATAGAAACATCACAAACAACATAACAAGCCAATGTGCAAAGGGAGAAGAGGGCAAAATAAAGAGTCCAATGTGCTACTCTCTAACTTTTCCTGTCACAGCGTAACACGTCTGGGGAGCCTGTTTACTCTCCTGTTCGCCTCCTAATGCCTTTACAGACGCCAAATCCCCAGCAGCCCCAAAAATGTCTGAACATCCCCCATCTTTGCATCTATTTCAATTGCATTTCATTTTCTTACAGACAAACACGGCGCTCACAGGGGGGGACTAAGCATTAGGGTTATTATGAGTTTAAAGCACTTAAAAGCTTTTGGCCGTCCTGACACCAGGAGATGCAAGGGTCCAGAGGAGCAAGAAGGCATCACGCTCCAGTTTTTTAGAGAGCAGCAAGTCCCAGATGTGTGTGCTTGAGTGTTTATAAGTGTGTTTGTGTAGGTCTGTGTTCCTGATGCACATATATATGCATGCAAAATTTGGCTTCTCTCCAGGAGCCCTGTGTCATGCCTGCAGCGCTCCTCCTTGTGGCTTGTGGCAGACTATATTAGCTCACTGCTCCGGAACCGTCAGATTCTGTATCATGGCATCTTAGGCTGACTCTAGAGCTCTCTCCCCTAGGTCACACATGGAATTTAAGAGCTTTTCTCAGGCAAAGAGGTGTGACTCGCCCTGAGACTCCCCTCTTGCTCTTCCTCTGCATCTGTGTCTCTCTTCTTTCGCTCTCTCACTTATTTCCCCTCACTTTATTTCCCCCTGCTACACTCAAGAGTCATGGGGCGCACACTCAGCGGTAAACCAATTTCATTTAGTATGTTTTCACATTTTTATCCAATCATGGCATGCTCAGAGGTTTCAAAAGCCACATGACGCTTTTATTGGAGCCTAATTAAGGATCTCTGATTTAATCCATGTAATTTAATAGAGATCAGTCATGGGTGTGAGGCTCTTGCTTTGTGCATAGGGAAGTGACGTTGATGCATTGCAACCCCTGCCTCCTGCTGCAGAAGGTCAGATTTAAAGGGATTGGCATTAGGGCTAGAGTTCAAGATCAAAGCTTGATACTTTTTTTGGCACCGAACAAAATACTTCAATACAATCAAGTCTCAAAAACTGCCTCGTCATTTACAACAAATTCTTCAACCTAAACGACAGCATAGATTGTGTGTCAATTCCGCCCATAATGACACATTTGAGTGTGTCAAAATAAGCCATGTGAGTATTCTAAAAATAGCATACATCCTTATACATGTGCCTGCAGTTCGTGGTTTAAAAAAAAAACACTGCAATTTCAGTTAATTTGTACAAAATCACCGACCTAGGTTTTGGGCAAAAAACGCCTTGGGTAGGCGTTATGAAAGACAAGTTTAAAAAGTAAACAAATGTACATAAATGCCAGCAGTGGAGTAATTACAAGAGTAACATGAGCTACGGAAATTGCCTAACAGACTAAATTCACATAAAAAAATAGTTTTCTTTTGTTTTTGACACAAACCTCTTTCTCCTTGTTGAAAGTGAGCCTAGTTTGTCTAGTTTGTGAATTGCTGTTCTTGAGTGGAGACTCATCTTGTCATACATAACCAAACAAGTAAATCTTATCAGCATCCATAACCATTAAGCATAGTTCAAGTACAGGGCTCTGATACCTGCACTAGCATAGAAAGTTTTCGTACCCACCCTTAGTGGCGAGTGTGAATTCACCTGAAAGACAAGGGTACAGAGGCTGTACAAAGGGTCTCAGCAATTTTACACTCACATTCGGTACCTTCTCTCACATGCACTCTTGTATTGAACTGACAGCTTGAGCTTCAGAACGCAGGCACGCAGGTGGTTTCACTGCCACCAGCAGATCAGTCTCTACCCGAAGCCATCCGCTCTGTAATTGCCTCTTGGCTTGCTCATTGTTCTCATTCATTTGCTTCCCCGCATACAAAAAGCGGGTGAAGTGCTTTCAGTTGTTATTTTTTGTTTTTCAGAGGTGTGTCGACATCATTGAATGATTGGTGCAGGCTGCCTCATTACAATTGTTCACAATTACAGTCAACCCTCGAGACTGTCTGATAAGTTTCTAGCTAAATCTTGGATTGTGATCATTTCAGTCGCTCCCGCGGGAGGATTGAAACACAGCACTTCCTGAGCCTTCCAGTGAATGACTTGAATGAGAGTGAGAGAGAGAACTGCCTGGCATTGTTCTGTCCTTTTTTGTAGCCCTCGACAGCCCTCAAGCCAGCCAGTGTTGTGACGCAGTGTTGAACAGAGAGGAAGCAGAAGAGCTGAGAACAGCCTGGGTCGGCTGGGGTGAGGGATTGCGTGCTGTGAGGTGTCTAGACGGTCAGGGATAACAGGCCAGACAGAGAGAGGGAAGGAGACTGGCAGAGTCTGGGCCAGAGGGAGGCCATGTCGAGGGCATGGCTGGATGGGCGCCTTATCTGAAATCACGTCTAGTCGCTGTGGACTTCAGCTTCTGGACTCTAACGGAATTGACAGTTGACAGGTAGAGCGGCCACTTCCTGGTCCAACACACCATCACTCACTCCTGCCTCAGTCTGTGGCCTCGCTCTCTGTTCCTACCCTTTCTATCTTGCCACTTCACTCCATGTTGTGACGCATGTAAAAATGAGCCCAACCAGTCATCAAGCAAATCTTAACTCTTCTATGTATCTGCAAGAACTCACATTGTTTCATAAAACCGTGGTCTGTGGCAGTCATCCTAGATATGCGCTCTCTCTGAAACTTCCTGTCTAGCTCTGTCATGCTAAACTACATGGCTTTCTTCTGTAAAGTCACAAATTCATGCGATCTCTTGACTGTTATACGAAGTAAGAGTTTTTTTTCCCTCTTTTTCTCGCTGATCTGTGGCAGATGAGGAAAAGTGTGATGACTAATGTCTTCCATGTGTACGACTTGGGCTCATCTCTCTACTGCTCATTATACCTGAGCCCTACGACAGTTTGGAGGGCGTCGGAGGCATTGCCACGTTGGCCATATGCTTTCCGCGGCTTCTATCTGTCAGAGTGTCAGGACGTGGTGGGGGTGCGCTTTTCTGCACCAACAGAGGAGTGGAGCGCGGCGCGACAGGAGGGCCTCATTACCTACACAGCCTGCAACAGAGACTCAGGGACGGGCGAGCAGGCCTACTGAGCGTTGTGTTTAGAATCAGAGGGTGAGCCATTTAAAAGGCACTCAACCCAACCATTCGCCCCTCCCTCTCTCTGGCTCCATTATCCCAGCAGAAAATGTGACACAGGATTTTTAGAAGTAAATGCGTTAACACATTAACAAAGTAATTAAGGCAAACAAATTGATTCCCTCAACATTTTTAATTGGACTTTTGCTTTTGTGTCTCCATCTGGCCAATCCCCCCTCAACCACAACCCCACACGTCACCTCTTTATCTGGATTACCACGAGGGAACTTATGTTGTGGCCCACACTCTCTCCTTTGGAGAGATGAAACAAAGCCAAGATTAACATTTATTCTTCTTCTGGCATTTGAGGATATGTCACAGTGCTTGGTTTTTGGGTAACAAATAACTCTGCGTCTGTGGGTTTCAAATGTGTTTATAGTAAAGCATTACGAAGCAGTGTTTGCAGTAGTTTAAACGCCTGACATGTTTTCTTTTTAGGCTGCGCATAGATCATTTGGCTCTTAGTAAGGCTCCACAGAGCACAGTGATCCCAGTTGTGCCTTGTAATTCACAATAGAAAGCGGTAAAGTCCCTCACAATTCTCAGCCCTCCATCACCATCGATCCATTAAATTTATTGGGTGCCTGCTTTCACATGGTCAGGGTAAAAATCCAACTTTTGCCCTTGACAATCTGTAATCTATACTGTCTGAATTAGGATGCATTAGTGATCTGGTCCCTTCTCACTCAGGTAGTTGAACTGCTCAGTGGAGAGAGGCTCCATTAGAAATCAGGGGAAACTTTAAAAGAGATTTTCTTTATGACTTTTCAGGGGACACATTATTGTTCAAAAAGTTATCTCAGCTGGGGGAAAGTCACTTCTCAGTTGACTAATGGCTATCAAAGCAGCTCATCTAAATCTCTACTTTATTTTCAAGGTATTTGATATGCATTTCTGTGAAATTGCTCCAGCCTTTGAATGGGTTTATTTTCAGTATGTATTCATGTAGAAAATGTCTATTTAGGATGGATAAAATGCTATATTCCACATAGACAAGATAGTTGGGTGATCACAAATACCTCACTATTAAATATTTTATATCCAGTAGCAATATTCTGCTATAATAACATTACTATGGGCCATGTGTATCTTTATCTAAAATATTCATGATGTTTAACATTGTCACATAATCTTGGAGGGTAATATGGTAGAAATCTTGGTATTTTGAACCATTTATAAATAGAAATAGAAGTCTGATTCAAGCTAGCTGCTCATGTGTATAATCATATCCATGGGCGGACTTTGTGCCTCAAGAGTGTGACTTATCACACTGTTTTAATGACACGATTGTGACAAAGTTTTTAGCTACTGTCAGAGTGAGTACTTGATGCTGTATTCCACTATGCACCCTGCACTTCCTGAGATGATGACAGGTTCAGGAAAGGATCAGGTTGGGATAGAGAGGGTGGGGCTCATTTCAGTACCACACAACACAATCCCACGTCCCCTAATTAAATCGCCCAGTCCCGTGTAGCATGGAAGCTAGCGGCTCGGCAGATGTAGCGCCATGTTAAACTTTATGTTGCTTGAAAATGGCTTCCGCTCCAAGTGCATTTGAGACAGAGATGGTTTGACTGTAAAATGATGTGTTTTATGGCACCGTTATCGGGGCGATATTCCTTAAAGATGCAGCGCTGCACGCTGTGGCATTCTCCGTCTGCAGGAGGGAGCAAATTGATATGAACAGATCAACAGAGCTATGCCCTTCTGGACGTCCTTGGCACCATACTTGGCCCTGAAATTGATTTCTCTCCATATCTCCTATGCCAAAAAACTCTCATTCAGAGATTTTATACTCCCACTGCTGACACATTTTGTTCAGGTTTGGAGAGGATGTACTGTTGGAATGTCATTCATTTCCTCCCACAGTTCTATCCACACTTTTAAAGTAACCTAATAGTAATGCAGGGTATTGGATAGGGGTATTTGTCAGTTTTCTGTATGTACAGGTACATGCACGTGTGAGAGCACTCCGAGTATGAATTGCGCCGAGCGGAGAGATTGCTTTTGATTTAATGGCTATTGTGCTTGACTTTGTGTGTGTTTCACTGTCATAGTGTGTCCTTCCCTCGCCTCTGCTGTAGCGGGTAAACTCTCTCAGTCCAACATTATTTCACACATACACATACTTACACACACAAACACAGATATCGTGCTTTGGCTATGCTCCATTAGGTGGGCTGTGTCTTAAACAGGAGGCTGACGTCACCACTTGGCCAGGGAATATAGGACGGGTTGTGTGTACCTGTTTGTGTGTGTGTGTCTCCAGTCTCTGTTTTATTCTCAATGTCCTTATTGTCTCTCCCATGGGACCCCCCACTCACCCTCCACCTCACCCCACCCTCCACACACCCTCTTCTCTGTATTTGTGGCCTGCTAGGTTCTATTGATCAGTCCGTGAAAGCTTGAATGCCTAAAGAGGAGGGCACAGAGAGAGAGTATGAGAAAGGGAGGGGGGAGAGTGGCATTTGTGTTCCCATATGTGTTTTACAATTTATGAGTGTGTTTGTTTGTGGGTGTGATTGGTGATCAAATAAAAAAATAGAAAGAAGTGTCTGGCTTTCAGGAACGAACTTTAGATCTTGCATTTATAAGGCTAATCAGTGATTCACTAATATTGTTGCGGTAGCTGCTTAAGCTTGTGTGAGCTGGCTTTTTGTTTTGCTCTTTTTTACAGAAGCCATGAATGAAGATTTACAGCCAGGCCATAACATGTTAGGACCCATTTCGTAAACTTCAGGTTATAACGAAGGCACACAGTGCATGAGCACAAGAAACTGAAGAAACTTCAGGGAAAAGGTCACATACGTCATTGTTGATGCAGATGGCAAACTACAGTTGAATTTTATAATTTGCAATTTTGCTGCGTGTGGCTTTTTAAGGATCGTAAAACACTAGAAGTGTAAATTTGAGCAGTTGGCATGTCCATGCATGGGGAGGTGTGAATGGAGGTTGCCTCCCACAGAGACAGACTGCTACTGTTCAGACCCTCCCTCAGGGCCACGCCAGCGTCAACTAAGCTCCTCGTTACACAACACAATACAATGTTGGTACTATCAACATGGTTGGATCGGTTGCTGTTGCTGTGGGAGTTTGGAAATCCTCCCATAGATTCACTGGTCTTTCTCCTGAAATCTGGCTAAACTCCTAAACCTCGAGGATATTATTTTCTTTTTACATAAAAGGCAGAATATAAATACAGAAACAGCAACAAGAAGATGAAGGGAATTGTGCCGTCTGGATATGTTATGATGCCTCAATAAAACTTAATTTATTTTTTCTTTAAACTCCATCACAATGACTTCAAAAGCCTATTAAGAACACAGTTTTATAAAAGCACATACTGTAGTGTATTGTGTTATATTGTATAAACTGGCCACATCCTGGCTCTGTAGACAAGGGATGCTTTTGCTGGCATTGTTTCAGACCACTCACCTCGTAGAGGGCAAGGTCAATGCTAATCACTGCTTACATAATGAATTTGCATGATCATATGGGCCTTCCATCTTAATGACGGCAGTGGAAAATGCCATCTCATACTTTGCTTCAGAATATCCCATCAATGCGCAAATGGCATCCTCTGTGGTGATTAAGGAAGCCTTGACACATGGCTAATGTTGTTATCACGCTGTTCAAACCACTGGGTGACCATTTGTGCCCTGTTGATAGGGGCATTGACATCCTGGAAGGCATTGTTCCAATCAAGGAAGAGATGCATTATGTGATAAAGGCAATTGCTGAAAATTAATATATTATCAGTATAGATTTAGCCTGGCTGACAAAGGGACGCTGGGACTTGAGTCATGATGCAAACTTTACTCCAGTGCAGAGCCAGCTTATCTGCTTTTAATGTTGATTTTTTTTTTTTTCATCATGTCATGTACATATTATGATTCATGCACTGAGTGTCATGTTTCTTATTTGTTTTTATTTATTTAATAGTATCCCAAGTCTTCCTGGGACCCAGAATCCAAGACATAATATTGATCATATACATAAAAAATTACATTTGTGTTAAATTCTGTTAATCAGAAGTGCACCTGTAGTTGTGTTACATCATGAAGGTGATCAAGAAGGTATTTCTGAAACATTAATTTCACTGTTCTATAACTAGTAATCTTTAATTAATTAGTCTTAGAATTAGTTTAGAAATCAGTCTCAAGGCCATCACCGAGGAGCAAGAACAAGAAATTATACATGACCAATATTGGGGTATTGATCCCATATTTAATTGAGGATCAATAGTCACAATTTGATTAAATACAACATTTTTTTCTCCACACTAAAGGTTGGTTTGTAATGATCAGCAGATCAGTGGTTTTAGCTATTTAAACATTCATTTACATGTTCAAATTATTATTTAAAAAGACAGGCTACATGAAATCAAATATCCTATAACTAATTTTTTTCTGGAATGTGTCTGTGTTGATTTTGATAATGGAGACTAAAAATTCTGTTCAGAATCAAAATTTTGACAGCCTACTATTTCGGAAATACATTCTTAAATGCTATTTGAATAAGATCTTGTCATATAATTGTTGGACTGAATTGATGGCATGATAAATGGCTTTTTAAAGGCACTGGGTTTGGGCATGGTCACATGACTTGACCGTTACCAAAAAAATTTAAGTTAGTAAATCTGGTAATTTGACTGTGTAGAATCTCAGGTATAGTGGAGGAAATTCCTCAGCTGAAGACTGTGACTATGTTTAACATCCAACACAGATATTTCCTCCAGCTTTTTCTTTTTTTTTTTTTTTAAAGGCCACACTTTCTGTCTCTTTCTACTGTAAGCCCTAACAAATAGTGAATGAGGCACAAAACAAAGAGGTCTTTGAAGAACAAAGTGAAGCTGCCACATAGAAAGACTGGCTGGAGACGAATCCCATTGCAAAGATTGCATGCTTTCAAGACAGGGGAGGGAAAAGCATCCCGAACAACAAAATGATATAAATTACCACTGTTATGGTCTATACGGTTCAATTTAATGTGCTTGTAATGATAAATTATTTTGGTTATGAATCTAAAGTGGACCTGAGTGCAGTCGGAGCAGCAGGACTGTTAGAACAATTGCAGCTGTCTCCCAGGGCTGTGGCCATTAGTCAATAAATTAGAAAGTAATTAGTTTCTGCTTCTGTGGCTCTATTTGAAGCGCTTCACACAGGTGTAATGAAAATTTATTGGAGCTGTTGATCCGGAGGAGAAAAGAAAAGTAGAGGATTTGTAGCGTGTGATTGTAATGCAGGATTTCCATCTTCCTCCATCCGTTTTGCTTGCAGCGACAGGTAAAGTTAGCCACGATGACCAGTGTGAGTGTGAGCTTTGGCTTTAATGTTCAGAGCTTTGTCAACAGGCCAGTTAGCTAGCAGCTATGAATATTTCATGTGAGGATACTTAACAAGAAGACTTCCTTTTCAGAATATTCTGAATTCCTGACTTCAAATGATTTAACTTTAACACTAATGACAAGACTTTTGCTGAGACGAGCTAAATGAACATGACCAAAATCAACCCCCAGACATTCTCCCTCTCTCATTTACTATCATAAATTCTGTGGTTCCACTAAAGAGAAATCTTTTCGGGTGGAGTATTTACATGCAGCATCGCAGCAGTGTAAAATAGCATGCATAACACTTCAGAGAGGTCATGTTTTCTTTGCTGTAATTTAACAATGTGCTCACGCAAGCCTATAAGGAAGACAGCTAGTTCCCTGGACTGTCTGTTTCATTCTGATTCTGTGTGCTTTTTAGCCAGCGGGCATCTTATCACCCTTTGTTCTTCATACAGCACACTAATTTTTTTCAGTGTCATTTGACGCACAGTCTGTCTTCTCACTCCTACATAAAAAAAGGGAAAACATCAGACTTCAGCAATCAGGTTTACCTAATTGAACAGCTTCACATTTCTCTTTCATGCCATTGTGTGTGGATCAAGGCAGTCACACGAAGCTTTTGTTGGCAGACAACATCAAGGCTATTTGTTTTGTCTGGTGGAATGTAAGGTCAACAGGAGAGGAAGAACAGAAATTGGAAAGCGCTTGCACAACTGCGATGTCAATGAACGCCATGAAAGACAGACAGGGAGAGGGAGCCGCCACGGCAGCATATGGGTAAAAAGAAAAATTAGAGGTGAAAGAGAGATGAGGCTGAGAGAGGAGGCAGTGAGGAGATGAAGAAACAGGCACAGGCGTGAAGTTGTGAAGGCAGCGAGAGAGAGAGGAAGAACAGAAAGGACAGGGAGTGGAACAGAGACAGGATGGACGGATGGATGAGGACAATGAGGCAGATTGGTCCCAGCCCAGGCTATGGCCAATTAGAATAAAATTAGCTGGACCTTCTGCAATGCACTTGGACAAAATAAATTCTAAATCATTTCAGTGCTCCTTTTTACACCTCCACTGTAGCATTCTTCA